>JAGKTI010009398.1:5000-15979 GCA_018397915.1 Birgus latro | reverse complement strand
GTTTTACTAAACTGAAAAATAAACTTGTCTGTCATATGCAAAACGTAAAAAAAAAAAAAAAATCTATCAACAATATAACCGTAAAAAGTGTGATGATTTCTGGAGTAATTTAAATGCTTACTTTTTTTTTTATCTTTGTTTAAAATTATACCCATGATCGGAAATGTGTGCTTAACTGAGAGAACGTGTTAATATTCTTTCGTTCGCCAGTGTTTAAAAGTACGATTAATAAAAGTTTCTCCTGTGCAGTAACAAAAATCCAATTTTGTGTGTGTGTGTGTGTGTGTGTGTGTGTGTGTGTGTGTTTTCAGCTTAACTTCACCGTGCATTGTTGGGTTTATGAAGCAAGCTGTTCCTTACCATTTCATTAGAACTGTGTTACTGATATGATAAAAATAACTGAGCTTCACATATAAAATAACGAAACAACGTGTGTCTGTTATTCACCGGGTCGGCCAGGATTACGTAATGGTCATCATCAGCGTCTATCCCCCTGGAAGAGAGCTGAGTGCTCATATAGTCCGATCTAAGGGCAAAGGTGTGACCTTCGCACACCCACCCATCCTCTTGCTCAAGGGGCACAGTAACCACCCGCTTCGTCAGTGAATTTTTTCGCAACCTGAGCTAGACACGAACCCCCGTCTAACCAGATGGCAGGCGGGAGCGTTACCACTGACACACACACACACACACACACACACACACACACACACACACACACACACACACACATACGGAGACAGACAGAGGGACACAGAAACAGGGAGACAGAGAATGACAGAGTGACAAACAGAATGAGAGACAGACTATAATTTCCATCCTCTGATATGGGCAAGGAATTCACTGACTAGACATTACCCCAGGTCTCCCCTCTGTTTAGTGCACGACACTGACACGGTAATCAAAGCCAAGTATCTAGGTCAGTGTCCATCAACGATGTATAATTTTCCAAGTGTTTCCTGAATTTTAAAATATCGTGTAAAGTTTAGTCTGTAATTTACACTTTTTTTTCTGGTTATTTCTTTGGTATCTCCTCGCACTTTTTTTTTTTTTTTTTTTTTTAGCTTAGGAGAGGCTTTTTCGACTGGACGGGTTAGATTTAGATTTCACTTTTTCGTTTTACTTCTAGGAGGCTCTGCCAAACAAAAAATAAAACTAGTAATAATAATAATAATAATAATAATAATAATAAAGAATTTAAGAGAGAGATGTGAGAAAAGAAGGAAAGAGGGAATATCAGGGTGAGAAATAGTACTAGGATTCTGCTGGAGATAAAACTTAGAGACAGCTTGAGGAGAGATAGTTCATGGTTAAGCAGATCGTATCTTCTCATGGATAGAACTGAATCAGAATATAAAGTAGGAAGTTAATAGAATACTAGGTTGTGAAGAGATAGAGTTACCGGGAAAGATAAAGCTTAGAGATAGCCGTGGCACTAGGATCCTGAGAGATAATACCATGTCGGATCTCCTTTCCTCCTGAACAGGGCTGAAATGAGAGGCTGCTGGATGAGAGGGAAGAAAAAGAGTGTGAGAGGAAATCCAGCTGGACTCCTCTCACTCCAGCCTCACCACCCGACACCTCTTCTCATGTTGACTCCCAGCACCTCCTCTCATCTCCTCTCCTCCTCATCCTTTCATCATTTCCTTCCCTCGTTTCCTCTATCTGTGTCTCTGCGTTCCTCTTTCCTCTCTTTCCTCTCTATGTACTAATTTTCCTGCCCATCCCCTCACTCCGAGCAATTCTTCCCTCTCCCCTTTCTCTGTCTGCTCATTTTTCTTTCCCTTCTTCCCTCTATGGTTTTTTTTACCCTCCCCTTTCTCCCTCTGTGCTCTTCTTCCCTCCCCTTCCTTCCTCTCTGCTCTTCTCCCCTCCCTTCCTCTCACTAGTGCTCTTTCTCTTGCTCTGTATTCTTTTTTCCATCACTCTCTCTTCTGTTTTCTTCCCCTTCTCTGTTTATGCGTTCCTTTCCTCCCTCCCTCTCTTTTCACCTGTGCTGTTCTTCCCTCCAACTCTGCTTTCCATTTCTCTCCGTCTCTTTTCTTTATTTTATGTTTTTCTTCCTTCTCCAATGGGTTTGTGTTCTTTCTTTCCACGTCTTTCTCTATTTTCTTTATAATTTCCTTTCACTTTTCACATTTCCTCTCTTTCTTTCCCTCTCTCTTTCTTCTTGTGTTTTCCAACCCAGTCATTTTTTTCCTTCCTTCCTCCTCCTCTCTTCCTTTCCTCATTCCTTCTCTCTTCCCTCATCCTACCTTCCTTCCAATTTCTCTCCCCTCTTCTCTTTCTTCATGTACTCTGTCTGTATGCATTTAATCCCTCCCAGTTTCTTTTTATGCTTTCTTTCTTTCTCCCCTCTCGACATTTCCAACTCTCTCTCTTCCCTCTGTCTATACATATGCTTCCCTAACCTCTCTTCTTCTCTCCAGTGCCCTTTCCTCCTTTCTCCATTATCCATCCTTCCTCCCCCTCTCTCGTTATTCTCCCAATCCCTCTCATCTTCTGTCTACGCCATTTTCACTCCCTCACAGCTGACCCCACTTCCTCATGCCAGCACAGTTTTCCTTCTCACGTTCACCTCTCCCTCACTCTCACACTCCGAGTTTTCCTCATCCACTCGCATTCGCAAATTTTTCCCACCATTTTAATTCTTAATCCTGTATTTTCCACCCAACACACTCACGTCATTTCACACCCTTTGCTACCTCAAATTCCACACCTTTTGTCGTCTTGCTTCATTCCACACCCATTGTTCCCTCATTTCTTTCCACACCCGCTCTTACCTGTCTTCATTCCACATCATTTCTCACATCACGCATATCTCACTAGTTCCCCACGTCCGTGATATATTTTCACATTTTAATTCGGTCGATATTATTCTCAGTGGCACAAAAGAGCATGCTATTGGAAACGTTTAGGCAAAAAACGTTTTGTGTATAAACAATGGACTTCTAATAGCATTTCACGTACACTCAGTCAGAAAACACTTTACACAGATAAACAGAGTTTCACAATGAGCTCTGTTACCTTCCGCGTATGTTTTTTTTTTTTTTGCGAATATTTCTGAACCTTCTGTTTAAATCATATATTACATAAAATTCTTTCTTCATGCCGTACTGATTAAATTACTGGCCATGCATAACTCTGAGTATTTGCCAGTGATTTTTTTGATACGTTTCATTCACCGTTTTAAAGTGTACATAATCTAATCCGATCTTTAATCTCACGTACTCTTATTCTCCTCTGATACTGTACTTCATCACTAATATATATTTTTAATCTCACTACTTTATTTTCTGCCTTTTTTTGGCTGTTTTTTTGCTGGTTTTTCGTACCCTCATTATACTCGAACTTTCCCCTTACTTATTTTTTTACGCTTTCAGATTGCTCCTCCTCCCTGTTCTTTGATCCACCAGAACCTAATTATACACCTGTTCCTTACCTTCTTCTCATTATAATATACTCTGGCGCTCTTGATCTGGTTGGAATCCTTTTTACTTATTTTCCATCTTCTTTTTTAGTTCCCACTCATCCTTATTCTCCCCAAGACCCAATTATGAACGTACTCCCATGTCCTTATTTATATCTTTTGACATTAGTGGTAATAGTAATAGTAGTAGTAGTAGTAGAAGTAGTAGTAGTTGTGGTGGTAGTAGTAGTAGTAGTAGTAGTATTTTAGTCCCCACACACCCTCATTCCCCATTATTTCCCTACTACCATTTTTTTCTGTTATTACTTTAATCTCCCACACTCTAAACTCTTGACTCTCCTGGTTTCTCTTCAGCTGACTAAAATCTCCCGGTGTCAGCTAGAATACAATGCAGAGTTCGTAATACCTCGGTCATAATATTAATCGAGAGAATTTTCAAGCTCTCTGCTGTGGTGGACTTGAGTTGGAAATATATAAAGCGTCTGATATCAGCTAAAATGAAATAGTAGGATCCCACATAGCAGCCAAAGGGTTAATTTCGACACATCCTTATCATAAGCGGATTTACCTTCCTCTTGTTATCATATTCTCTCCACCCTGTTCTTGTTCTCCCCTTCTAATTTACCCTTCCACTTTATCTGTGCGCCTTGTTCTTGGTTCTCATATGTTTCTCCTTCTCTGAATTACTTTCCTGTTTCATATTTCCACCTTCCATTTCTTCCACCTTTCTCTTCCTTCTTTCATCCATCCCACTCCTAAGTACTCCCTCCGTCCATTATATTTTCTGTCTCCACTTTGTTTTCGGTCTTAATTTCTTCCATCCAATTACTTCCTGATTCGCGATTTCTTTGTACAAGGGACAGAGTTTTCATATTTTAACCCCTTGTTTCTTTTTTTCTATTATTTATAAAAGTCTTCTACGTCTCCCTCTCCCCTCCATTCTCCACCTTTTTCTTCTCTACTCGTATCAACTCCTTCCCTAACATATTCTCATTCTTTACCTCTCCAAACTGCTCGTGGTCTCCCTCTCCTTCTCCTCCTCTTCGCATCCGTCTCCCAAAGTCTTCCATTTTATATGTACACACACACACACACACACACACACACACACACACACACACAAATAGATATTTCTCTTTTTTGTTGTTCATTCCACCTCTCTCGTTTTCCTCCCTTTTCCTAATTTATCTCCTTACTTTACCACTCCTCCTTGCTCTTCCTCTCTTCCTCCTCCACCCATCCAGCCGACTCCCAAATGCTCCCTGCCGTCCACTTAGGGCCTCCACTGGCAGCCACTTCTGCAGTCGTTTCCTCCACATCACCCTCACTGCAGACCCCATCCCACCCAGCCCACTGCTGCTACTACGCCTCTTAGTCCAGTCAGCGTCACTCCCTCCCTGTATATTCACTCACTCTCATTGGTACTGTTATGTCTGCTCGTTCTGTTATCATATACTCTTACTTTCATATGCAATGCTACTGTTATTTCCCTCACTCCTGTTGGTTTCCTCAGTCATACTAAGTCATCTTCAAGTCTATTGTCATATTTCTTGGTACAGTGATGATTTCTTGCCATATTCTCACATAAATTCATATTCAGTGTTTCATAATCCCTTCCCTAAGTTTATGTCTCCGTCTGTTGCTATATTCAGTCACTTTCACTTCTACCGCTCTGTCCCTTCGCCCTGCCATTAATTGTTGTGATATTCTGTTGTATTCTCACCTTCATTGCTGATATAATATTCTCCTGTCCTTTTATTCCCTTCTGCTGTCATATTCAGTCACTTTCACTTCTTCTGTCACAGGTCTCCCTATCACCATTTCCCTGTGCTATCACAATTTCCCACACTGTAGCTTCCATTTCCCATTGCTGGCACCGTTTCCCACATTGCTGCCACCATTTCCCTCAGTGCTGTCACAATTTCCCACAGTGTTACCAAAGTTTCCCAGTATTACATTATCATACACACTGCTACTAACGTTTCTCACACTCCTGTCTCCATTTTCCACGCTACTGTCCCCATTTCCCAGTGATTTTACTTACCCCACATTTCTGCCAACACTTCCCACAGCTCTCGCACAATCTCCAGCAGTGGTGTTTCCATTACTAAGCGCTGCTATCTAGTGTTATCGCTAATGGGGATATACTTTACTTAAATGTGTCTTTGGTTGCAGCTGTTCTTATATTTCAGGCTCCACCCATTTTCACTGTTCTAGCCAGGTCTTTGTTAGTTTCATTCACCGCTGCCACCATCACTGGCTTCTGCATCACCAGTGGCGTTTTTCATCACACATTTCTTCCCCTTTTTACATCACCACTCTACGTTTACGTCACCACTCGCTTTTGCTCATGACTTGCTTACGTCATTACCCCTTTCGCATCACCATTCGCCTTGGCATCATCACTCTCTTTGTCATCACCATTTTCTTTGACATCACCACTCTTTTTTGTATCACAACTCAGTTTTGCATGACCAACGAACCTCTGACACCACCGGTAATTGACATCACAACTGTGCCACCACCACATTCTTCTATCACACTGTATTTCACTATTTTACCATTCACTGCTGCCACCATAACTCACTCGTCTTCCACCACCTATATTCTGCCACCAACGTCACTTTGCCACCATCATCACCCTCAGTTTCTCCACATCATTTAATTTTCCAACATAAGTTATCTTTTCTTTTGCCAACATAATTCTCTGCTTTCATTCATATCTACCATCATCCATTTCTTCTACTGCCAATATTTACCTTTACTACCTATCTTCACGTCTACCAGTATTCACTCTTGCCGAAATTCTCTCCAGCCAACATTCCTTCCAACCACTATTCACTACCACAGCAACAATCAACATTCATTCTAGCCTACATTCACTCCCACCAACAGTCACTCCAACCAACATTCATTCCCACCAATATTCGCTCCAATTAACATTCACCCCTATCAACATTCACTCCCACCAATATTCACTCCAGTCAACATTCACCCCTATCAACATTCACTCCAACATTCACTCCTACCAACATTCACTCCTACTGCCACCCGCCATCACTCTACCACCATCACTCACTACTCCCACCGACCCTTGACCCCCAACATCATCAATTCTACCTACCGTCTCACCCATATATATCACCATTACTTCATCCCTTCCCCTTCATCACCACGCCGTCTCGGAACCTATCCTTCTTGGGCAATCACCAGCCCCAACGCTGTCATCTCCTTCCGTCCTGTAATCTAAAGCCCTCACCATGGTGCATTAATCATCCTCTCTTTATGCTCCTGCCGTCGTCTCGTGCTTGTTACTAATCGAGCCTGTCAGCAGAGTAATTGTTTTGTTTTTTCTCCAGCTCACTAGTAATTATAGAGCTTGGTGGGTATCAGTGTCCTCGGTATGTTACTTGATATTGCCCTTTTCTCACTCTGTAATCGCTAACATCACCTCTGTCGGTATAACTAACACCACCTCCAATGCGGAAAATACCTAACACCATCTTCTCTTACCACAACATTACATCAGCTAATATCACCATGTATCACCACATGTGCTGTACATCAACACCACCTCCTATATCATCACTTACCAGCAGATATATTCACCATAACAGATAACACCAGCTCCCTCGCATCACATCAGCTAATACCACCACATATCACAATATCCACTGAATCATCAATTTCTTTTACCAAGCCAACTAGCACCAATTCTATCCACCACATCATGTAATACCACTTTCTTTCATCACAGCAGTTAAAGTCTACACCCTTCCTTGCATTACATCACCACGAAAGCAATCACCAGTACGCACCACCACACAACTAATCACTCACCCTCCTCTCCATCACTACAAGCTCCTCCCTCCACCACTAAGAATGCAGTCACCATCACTCTCTCCACCACATCACCAAACATTCAAGCTTTTTATCAGTAATTTTCAAGCCACCCCACTAACTAGAGTCCCAGAGTTCCCCTGTATAAGTCACCAATTGTAGCCATCCCTCCATCACTGCAAGCTCCCCTCTCCATCATCACTAATCACCACCACTCTCCCCACCACACCACCAAGCACCCTAACTCCCCGAAATAGCTTTTCAAGCCATACGAATAACTAGAGTTTCCGAGTTTCCTACATAGGTCACCAACAATAGCCTTCCCTCCATCACTCCGAGCTACAAACCTGGATTGATCACCACATCTCTCTCCATCACATCACCAGGCACCCTAACCCTGGGACACTATTTTCCCTGTAGTACCAGTGACCTGAATTCTCCCTCTCCCGTCACCAATAATAATATTCTGTCATGAAGAACTAATATTTCTCTCACACCTCTTTAATCTTTTAGACGCTTCCGAGAATCTCACCACTTCTCCACCACATCACCATTCCTCTTCGCCACAACACTGCTGTCCACTCCACATATTCCCAGTCACCAGTTCGAAATGTAACGTCTTCACCAATCCTCTCAATACACTATCGGCAGCTTTCACCAACCCCACACCACTGCACCCGTTGTTACATTTACAGTCATCACTCTTCATGAGAGAAATTGCGCTCTCATCACCAATGCACCCTCACTACACCACCATCTCTCTATTCCCGTGTGAATCCTGCCACATTTCCACATCAACACCACATCGATAAATCTTGTCATCTCCACGTCAGTTTAATTCCCACCGCCTTTCCATCATGTAATCGCATTCTCTCGTCCAATGATTCTTCGACCAAATAACCAGTCCTCCTGTTCCTCCCACATTTCCAAAGCCACACCAGACCGCTTCCCTCCGCCAGTGTATATGCCTGACACATTTCCAATCACCACCTTTCCGCCACAGAATTGCCCTCTGCTCCACCAATAGTCTCCCCACGACATCACCAGTAACCTATTTCGGCACCTCAGCAATCCTTACTAAATATTCCTTTCCACACAATATCGCTTCTCTACCCCAGTATTATCCCTGTTACATTTCCTGTCACCACCTTCTCGTACAGAATTACCCTCTGCCCTACCAGTATTCTCCCCACGACACCACCAGTAACCTATCCTTGCGCCACAACTAACCCTACCATATTTCCTATTCCACACTACATCGCTTCCTCACACCAATATAAAATTCCTATTATATTTTCAACCATCACAGAATTTCTCCACCTATGATCCCTCAACAAGATCACAGTCCTTCTATCCATGCGCAAAAAATATCCATCCACAATTACTATTCCTTACAACATTGCTTTCGTACCCTGATATAACTATTGACACATTTCCAGTCACCTCTATCCACCACAGAATTGTTCTCGATATCAATGCTCTGACCACTTCAGCTAGCCACACGACATTTCCTATTTCACACAAGATCGCCTCCTTACGCCAGTGTATCTCTTGACGCATTTCCTGTTACCGTCCTTCTGCCACTGAATTGCTCGCTCTCCACCACTGCACTCTCCACCACACCAAGCATCTTCTATCCCTACATTCTATCTATCCATACCACAATACCTACTCCACACCACATCACCAAACCACAACGAATATATACCAGTGCAGCTCTACCATCTGTGCAATTATCACCTTCCTGCTTCGAAATATCATTCTCTCTCTCTCTCTACCTATACATACTCCACATAATCAACATTTTTCTCTCCTTACAACTCTGCTATCCGTGCCAGCTTTCAAAATCCACACCTTCCCTCAGCCAGTGCAGTTTCCTCCGTCTATCCAGTTACTACCTTTCTGCCTCAAAATCACATTTCCTCCACCAATGCCCAGCCTACCAAATCAACAATATTCTGGTCCAACATATGTGCTTCCAGCTCTCCAAGTCGACACCTTCCGTACGCCAATGCAGCTCCTAGCCCTATGCCATTGCTATCATGCACCTCGCTATCTCATTCTATCCAGCATTTCCCACCCCATCCCATAACCACTTCTCTATCCCAACACCTCTGTCGTCCATTCCGGCTTTCCAAATGCACACCATCCGTTCGCCAATGCAGTTCGGGCTACGCATTTCCAATCACCACCTTTCCAGCACCAAATCGCATTCTCTCCACCAATGCCCTCCCACCACATCACCAATCATAGCCAGCCCTTCATCACAGTCAGAAGCCCTCCCTCTCACCTCCCCCCTACACAAGCCCCAGTCCCCCCACCCCCTCCCTTTCTCTCTCCACTACCACACACAGGGCCGAGGGGCATGATAAAAGCATAGTCAGGCAGAGCTTCCCGGGGTCATTGATGGCTTATACCAGTTTTAAATGGCCGGCGCGGCACTGTTTGTCGGTCGGAATCACAATAACATCAACTCCCAAATGTGCACAGAAAGACCATGAGCGGGATGGGATGGGGGTCGGACGCTTATGCAAATAGTGTCGGCTTTATCAGAGTGGCTGGGTGGGGGAAAGTATAACAAGTGGATTAAACGGGCTGGGGGGGTCCGTGTGGCAGCCTCCAAATCATCGTTCTGGCATCGGTCAGCCAAACTGTTATGGGTAAACTCTTGCCGCGTCAAAACAGATGCGACTGCTACCATCAAAACTACTTCAATAATATCCCGAAAATTGTTAATTCATTTTCAGGTGATTGGCGGTTCATGGGATTCGCCTAACAAGATGCGCTGACTGGTATGTTTCATAAACAGGAACAGCCATACGGTGTGTTTTATAGCACTTTAACCATAAGAGAAGTTCAGCTGTTAGGGTGTTTATCTCAGAGGTAAAGTTCTTTCCATTAACAGTACATCACAATGCCTAGCACGATACCTTCATCTAATAAACAGCAACAGCCCTCAGGTGTGTTGATATGGTTTGCAGTTTAACCAAGCGATTAGGTCAGCAGTATATTTTTCCATAGCTCCTAAAGTTTTCTCAGTCACAGGGATATGACACTGCCTAACAGGATGCACTGGTCTAGTCAGCAAAAAAAGCCCTCCTTTGTATTAATACAGTTTGTAGTTTAATCATCGGAGTAGTTTGGCAGTTTAGTGTATTTACCTCAAAGCTCCTTAAGTCCCCTCCATCCACGGTATATTAAACGCTCACTCACTCACTTACGGGGTCATTGAGCTGAGTACGTGAGGATGGAGTGTGTGGGAGTGGAGATTCAGACAAGGATACCAAGTGATGATGTTGTTTCACCTGGAGTTACCTGTATCACCTGGAGTTTCCTATCACCACTCCAGACGGAACTGTCGTGAAGGCATTAGGTTCAATCAGCATTACTTTCAATGCATTTATATTATATTTACTTACAACAGGTAATTTTTTTTCCCCTTGCGGCCCTGTATTTACACTAATATTTTGATCATTGGTACACTTTTTTATCGTTTGCTCACTGTAGGGGGTCTTACACTTCCATAACTTCATAACATTAATAACAAGATCACATAGAGTAAATATCATTCCAGTCTAATTCCCTGCCTTTCCAGTATGACTGTATTTATTAGACACATTCCCTTCTCTAGGTCAGGGTAAATCGGTCACACACACACGCTAACACGCAAATTGCTTCTCACGCTCTAACAGTTATTCCTCTGAGAAAA
>JAGKTI010009397.1:16792-31060 GCA_018397915.1 Birgus latro | reverse complement strand
TGCTGCACACTTCTGACAGACACATCTGCCAGCAACTGTGGGTTCTTTTCTTTTAAATCCCGTGCTGTTAGCCTTGGATCCTTGCTAACTTGCCTTGAGATCAGCTGACGGGTCCTGAAGGTTGTCTTATGAGGTCTCCTAGGCTTGGGAAGTGGAGTGGGAGGAATGGCCTCCCCACTGTCCTTGAACCGCTTCACCAGTCTCTGCACTGTCCTCAGTCTAACACCATCTGATTTGCAATAAATGGGAGTTCGTGGCCATCTTTGTATAAAGTAATCACTTCCACACATTTGTCCTTGCTTGTGGTTACTTTAGGCATGATGAGAATGTGGTAGGTAACCAAATAACTGTGTTATTTGAGTCAAAACATGCCCTCGTGGTGCATCACACACAGAGACAATCCTCCTCCTGTGGCTGCCCAGACATTACTGAGCCTGCTCCTGTGGTGCCAAACCTATCAAGTAGGGTTGCCAGCTCCCGTTGAAAAAGTGTCAGCTCATTTCACATCACAGGGGAGGGTAGTACTGACCCTACCTCACTTAACGCGAAAAAGGATGACGTCGGCAAAAAAGCGTCAATACTTTCCGCGCCTACTGTATACCCTAGCTCAGTCACACAAGATTCACACTGTTGTGTGTGTACTATCCTGCTACAGGAGAAAAGCACTGTCGCCAATGAGCGTAAAAACCTCGTATTTATGTTAAGAGAAGCAAGCTTGAGGGAGAAAACTCCGTGACGACGGTGAAAAATCCCGTACTGAGGTCAAACTGAGCAAAAGTTCGCTACATTTACATTGATGACTAATTGTTATGTAGCATGGTGTATGTGATACATGGTGTAGGTGGGACAGTTGTAGTGTAACTGTGCCTACATGTAAAGTGATCATGATACAAATTAATACTATAATAAAGACGATGAGGGCAGAGGAGAAGAGGTGGCAGCGTGCGGCAGAGACGATCAGCTGACCCGCACGTCAAAACTGCTACACCTGTTGCTGTACCTGCACAGCAGAACTGCTGCACCCACCAACTGTACCTGTGGAATGAGTCAAGGTGGAGCATCAATAGTGTCAATGTGACAAACAATTTGTATTAAATTACAAGTACCATCTGCCTGGCAATCAATGCATATACAATAAAAGTACACTTTAGCTGAAAATCAACTGACAGCAAGAGTTTCGTACATTTGAGGTCGCCATTATTTTCTTAATACTTGCCCTTTACAACCTATACTTACGGCTAATAAAGGGCTCGTCGTCGGTGTCCACGGTTGGGATCGCCGTGACTGCTTGCTCGTAATCCTACGCTTACGGGTAATAAAGGGCTCGTCGTCGGTGTCCACGGTTGGGATCTCCGCGAGTGACTGTTCGTCATCGGTGTCCATGGTTGGGATCGCCGTGACTGCACACTTATAACTCTACACTTATAGCTAATAAAGGTAAGTCTAGAATCCCTATGGAAACTCGGGCAGGTCACATTTTAACACCCTACGTGGGTGTGAACACTCATGTGGATATTGTGTATTCTCTGGGAATTCTCAGAGAGGCCCACAGTTCGATACACACCACAAGGTAATTCAGACACAGCCTCAGATTGCCTCTGCGGGGGTCTCGAACTTCCCCCTTAACCTACAGTACATACAGTATGTACAAACCCTACACTTACGATTAATAAGGGCTCGTCGTCGGTGTCCACGGTTGGGATCACTGTGACTGCCCATTCGTCATCGGTGTCCACGGTTGGGATCACCGTGACTGTGCACTTATAATCTACGGTACATATGTATGTACAGACCCTAGACCTATTGTGCCCTGTGGGGCCAACGGGCGAGACGTCAGGTCTGCGTGGATTCAAATGGCACAGGAAGGAAACTTTCCTGATGAGTGGTACGTTGACACACATTGCAGGAGCACACAAAACTATCCATTTCCTGTCCCATTCCCTGCCAGAAAAAGTCAGCACGGATACGGCCTTGGGTTTTCTTTTTGCCCATGTGACCTCCTGATGCTGAACAATGACCCCACTGTAATGCTGCTTGGTGATACTTCGTGGGAACGACAAACTGCAGTCAAACGTCACCCTGGGGTGTTCGTGACTCATGGTAGAGCTGTCCTTATTTGCGAAGGAACCTGGCTCGTCCACCCCGTGAATACTTGGTCATTTTACCCTTTTGTTTCTTCTGCACAACAGCAAGTGTCGGGTCAGACTGTTGTTCTTAGACAACATCTTGATTGTCAGTGAGATCTTGGGGCGATGCAGTGGCCTCCGGGGTACAATTGGGAGCCTTGGCCATGGCTCGTGTTACTGCAGCCGAAGTCTGATTAGTGACATCTACAGTGCAACTATACTTGGCACCTGGTATGTTACCTATAATGAGGTCAAACATAGGTTCTTGCATGACAACTGCAACTGTTGAACCTGTGTAAAAGGGAGATGCCACCTGGATATGTGCCTCAGGGAACAATCTCATTGATCCATCAATAAGTTGAGCTTGGATCTGTCTGCCTGTGTATTCTTCAGGCCGAACTAAACTCTGCCTAACAGTGCAACCTGAGGAACCACTGTCTCTCAGGACATTAACAGAAACACCTCCCACAAACCCTGGCTGAACAAGGAGGCACTGCTACCTGTGGGAGGGCCTGTGGAGGAAGCAGCCAGCCACTGGTAAGGCTGCATGGCACACAATTCTGCGAACGTGACAGGACTAGTTGCCTGAGGGGTCATACTTTGACTAGGTGCACGAGGAGTCGTACTTTGACTAGGTGCACGAGGGGTCGTACTCACCATCTGGGGAGCAGGAGCACTGACCACCTGTGAAGGAGGGTTCACCATCTTTTTTTTTTATGCAAGGAAGAAGGAACCAAAGGCCAGGGCCCTCATACTGTTCCTTCCCAGAAAAAGTAAAAACAATACAAAAGAGAGCCAAATTCAAGATCCATTCATTTTGAGATGCCTGGATACACTGCGTTTGAAAGACTGGAGATCGTAGGAAGTTGGGAATACAGACAGAGGGAGACAGTTCCAGAGTTGACCAGTTGCATAAATGAAGGACTGGGAGTAACGGTTAACTCTTGCATTAGAGAGTTGGACAGAAAAGGGATGAGAGTTTGTTGCTAGACGGGTACTATGTGCCCATCGTAGAGGTGGAGGGATGCAAGCAGACAGTTCAGAGGAACAGTGACCATTGAAGTAGTGATAGAAGAGAGATAAAGAAGCAACAGTGCAGCGAAGAGACAAAGGTTGAAGGGAGCCAGTAAGAGGAGGAGAGTTAATGAGATGAAAAGCCTTTGACTCCACCCTATTGAGAAGAGCTGCATGTGGGGAGCCTCCCCACACATGAGAGTTGTACTCCATACATGGGCGAATAAAACCCGTGTACAAGGTCAACAACTGTGCAGGGGTAAAGAAACTTTGGAGTTGGCTTAGCACACCTAATCTCTTGGAAGCAGATTTCACAAGAGATGTAATATGTTCTTTCCAAGACAAATCCCGAGAGAATGAAACCCCAAGCATGTTCAAGGATGTTGCAGGACTGAGCTGGACATTATTAAACATTAGTTGGTAATCCTGAGGGGGACTAGTGAACTGTGAAGGAGGACCTGTGCTGGTGCGGATGGCACCATCGTGCGCTTGTCGGGGAATGAAGGCTGCATTTGCCTCCTGCCTCCGATACACTGGGGCTGGTACTGAAAAGGTTTGTCCCGCTTGTCGATCGCCTGGCTGGTACTGCTGTTGGTTAGGGTACTTGTTGTACCTCTTCCAAGCAGGTTGCTGCATATTATGCCCCTGGTCCTTTTTCTGCGATTTGCCTGGACCATGACCATTATTCTGAGAATGGCCTTGATGCTGGGGTTCGCTCTGAGATGGCTTCCCAGACTTGGCAGTATCTGTCCTGTTCCAGGACTGTTGCTTACGAGTTTGGTACCCATATGCAGTGAAGAATGCATCAGCCGTTTCCACCATTTGGTTGGCATCCTTTACTTTGCGCATCTTGAGCTGGGCCATAAGCTCAGCAGGCCACGACTTTTCCAGCTGTGTGCTCAGCACAAGGTCGATTATTCCCTCTCACTTGCTAGGAGTCTCATCCTTCTCCATCCACTCGTCTAGATATGCCGTGAGACGGTCAAGGAACTGAACAGCTGTCTCCTTTTCCTGGAGATGTGCCTTCACGAACTGATTTATAGTGTCATCAACGGTGAGACTGTACGCTTTGATAAGTGCGGTCTTCATCATCTCGTACGTGAGATTATCTCCACGAATTCTGTGGAGAATGTCGAGGGCAGGGCCCTCAAACAGGCTAAGAAACTGAAGCCTCTTAGCTGCCTCATCCAGATCGTACAGCTGTGCCGTGTTTTCAAAACGAGCTATGAATGGCTCGATTCGCTCGCCTTCCTTGTAAGAAGGAAGCTCGAGGCGTGGAGTTGCTAGAAAAGATGCTGGGGGAGCACTCATGGAGCTTGGGTTGGCTGCACCCGATGTACCTGAAGCCATGGAGTCTCACTTGAGCTTAAGCACTTCAAGCTCGTGTTTACGTTCTCGCTCATGTTCCTCACGCTGTTCTCGCTTGTGTTCACATTGTCTTTCACGTTCCTTACACTCACATTCTTTCTCACGTTCTTCACACTCTCGCTGTTCTCGCTTGTGTTCACGTTCTATTTTCCGCTCTTCACAGGCGGCCTTCTCATGCGATAGCACGTAGTCTTTAATTTCCCAGGGGTTAGTAAGCCCCATATCCTTGGCTTCCTGTAGGTATATACTGGTTGCCATGATGCTCAGATTGAGACTGACCCAAGACTGATATGCTGGCTGGTGTGCAGCAGTCTGCCTAGCTAAGAGTGAGTGAGTGATTTCAGTAATTCAAGGCTAGGAGTTTATATCCTGGCGAGGTTGCCAGATGTCAGGGGGAAAATGAAGAATATACTTTATATATAAATAAATGTGAAGCCAGATGTCATGAGGGAAAATGCAAATATGTCCATGGACAATGGAAATAACTATCTAGTCAATTGACACGAAAGAATTGACTCGTGAAATCAAGTGGCGATTTCACTTTTATGCTGGCGTACTTTGCCAGTTCTCTAGAGTCGAGAATATTATAAACTTTCTCAACAGTACACAGCAGAGACTAATCGCTCAAGAAGGCTGTATTACTGTACTGTTGGCCTCTGAGAAAGTTAGTTCACCCCCTAACATTCAATTAATAATAATAAATAATAATAACAATAATAAACAGGATCTTGGCTGAGGCGGACTCCTAGCTGGCACAATGGATTTAAGAATTAATACCAAGAGCTGGCCTAAATACCTGTCGTTATTAATATAAGGAGTTGTGCTAACTTGGAGTAGCGAAAGTGTGCTAAATGTGGGGAAATCAAACACGACTGTTACATTTAACAAAGCTCGAGAAAAGGAACTGTAAATTTATTAATTACATGAAAATAAATTTACGTTACATGAATCTATTCAAAATCAAAGGAAAAGAAATGCACTCACTCAAGCACTCAAACCAGTAGCTAAATACAGTAATCTCTCTACTATCTGGACGACCACTATCTAGTTACCTCACTGTTCGGACATCATAGGCTGATGGCCGAAACCCAAAATGCCCAAAAATTGCAAAAAAAAAAAAAAATCCTATTATTTTGTTTTGTGTCAGTTTGAATTTCCCACGTGTGCTGATGAGCTGTCTTCCCATGCTCCCTCTCCTCCTTCTAGTTCTCTGTCAACTCCCACGAGCAGTGGACGGCTGTCGGATCGTTTGCGGTATTTTCGCTCGTTTAAATAATCATAATTCACAGTGCTAAGAATTAAGTGAAGTTAAACACTGGATTACTGGACATGCTTCAAGAGCAATTATGACCACTGTAAAAACCTTAGAGGTGGGGGTAATATTTGTTAGCAAGCAGCGTGGACATGTAAGTACACTGTCAACTGCTAAATATTTTCCATAATCACTTCTAAATCCTCATTCTCTGGTTACATTTTATTTCATGCTCTGTGTCCCATATTTGAGTGCAAATGCTGTGAAAGAGGTGATTTTCTCAGTGATTACCATGTCTCTAACATACGTTCACTGTCTAGTCAACTGGTGAACATTTTTGTCCTACACACCTCTAAATCATAATTTTTCTGGTTACATTTTATTTACTTCATGCTTTGTGTCCCATATTTGAGTGCACAGGCTGTGAAAGAGGTGATTTTCTCAGTGATTACCATGTCTCTTACATACATTCACTATCTAGTCAACTTGTAAACATTTTTGCCCTACTCACTTCTAAATCATAATTTTCTGGTAACAGTTTATTTATTTGATGCTTTGTATCCCATATTTTAGTGCATAAGATGTGAGAAATGATGATTTTCATAGTGATTGCCACATCCGATACTTACTTACACTAAGTTGTCAACTCGTGAACATCTGTGCTTTACTTACCACAAAATCATCATTTTTGGGTTAAAATTCAATGAATTCATGCTTTGTGCCCATTATTTATGTGAATGGGGTGTTAAATAAGTTCTATGCATGTCCGGTAGGGAGGTAGGTAGGTGTTTGTCTGATTTAGGTTAGGTTAGGTTAGGGTCAAGAATGTCCGGTGCTGTTGGTGAACAGTGAACACCTTTGCCATACCTAACTCTTTTTCTGGTAACAATTTATTTATTTGATGCTTTGTATCCCATATTTTAGTGCATAAGATGTGAGAAATGATAATTTTCAAAGTGATTGCCACATCCGGTACTTACTTACACAAAGCTGCCAACTCGTGAACATCTATGCCTTACTTACCTCAAAATCATCATTTCTGGGTTAAAATGAATTCATGTTTTGTGTCCATTATTTAATACATACAATGTGAGAAAGGGTGATTTTCATAGTGATTTCCATGTCTGATACTTACGTACACTTGCTGGCAAGTTGTGAGCACCTATGCCTTACTCACATCAAAATCATCATTTTTGGTTAAAATTCAGTTAATTCATGCTTTGTGTGCATTATTTATGTGAAAGGGGACTTAAATAAGTGCTATGCATGTCTGGTAGGGAGGTAGGTAGGTGGTTATCTGATTTAGGTTAGGTTAGGTTAGGGTCATGAATGACCAGTTCTGGAGCTTCAGGGCCACTATCTGGACAAGACCACTTTCCGGTCATGCCTTTGGCTCTATTATGTCGAATAGTGGGAAGATTACTATAATGCATTGAGCTAAATAACCTTGGCCTAGGAAAACAAAAGAAATACTGGTCAGTGGAGATGAGATCGCCACTACTACAGTCGATCACCAGGTTGGTGGGAGATTCGTGGATGTGCTGATACTGCAGGATACTGGATATCACTAAAAAGAAATCTGTCTGTGTTAGGTATCGCACTCTGCGCTCCGTGACTATCGAGAGATGGCTAAGGCTCGATACTTACCCTACCCAGGGGCATCGTGGGAAAGGACGTGGCCAACTCAACGGCCAGAGAGGCAAGTGTAAGGGAACGATAATTCACAAAATATCGCTCGGTGGAATGCACTGTCTGTACATAGAGACAGTCACTCACGAGAAAATTACAAAAGTTTTGAAAACTTGATGCAAATATAAGTACAGAAGCGGATGGTTAAGAGAATGAGCGAAATTCTATGGATTTCAGAATTGTTCAATCGTTCCCAGAATGTCAGTCAATGTCACGAATTACAATACGTAATTTGACAATCTAGGAAATTCATGACAGTTACAGAACTCTGTTTAGCGGAAAATTTGAGATAAGGGAATGGGGTTGGATTAGTTAGTTTGTTAAATTGAGCATCTACAGTGCTCCCTCCTGTAACGCGGTATCGAGTGACACGGATTTGTACTTACGTGCTTACCTACAGTGTGACCAAAAAATATATACTGCAGTCACAAACAGATATACCGCGGTGAGTTGCCGGGCATCGGAGCTCTCAAATGGCCCGCCACAAGTCAATCTTGTGCGTGACGCCGTCAGGCGAGCGATGCAGTGTGATTGGTTGCTTGATATCACGTCCATATGTAGCCCCATTGGCAGCTGGGGGGCATCCTCCATTGTTTTTTGATGGTCTCCTGCCTTGTGCCCGTGCCTGAGATAGCTAACGTACTCCTGTGGTACAGACCATTGTTACCTCTGTCAGAGCCAGTCAGGTTAGTGACTGAAACTTTTTTTTTTTTTTTTTAATATATATATATATATATATATATATAGTAAGTAGAGCCCCATAATCGTCAAACTCACATTTATGACTTCACTAATTAGCAATTTCTTCCTGAGAAAAATACAGTACAGTAGTCCCAAAAATACAGAAAATAAACTAGAGGAATATGAATTGAATTGGTAAGGTCTTTCTGATGAAAGTTAAATGTACATTTAGTACAGTACTCATTCTTTTGTTCATTTTTGTGTGTACAGGTATACCTCGATATACCATACTCCTAGATGCGATACCTCGGCTTAACGATGGAGGTAGAAATTCCACCATACCCTGCCTAACGATGGCCAAATCTGGGTTTAACGATGGGTTTTGATTTTTTAAACTGATTTTGATGACATTTTAGACTAGAATTGTGTTTAGGTTGATTTATAAACTGTTTTCAGTCTTAGATTAATGTGTTTTAGCCATAGGTGGGGTGAACATTGTTATTTTGAGGTACAGTTTACTGAGCTTGATTTTTTCCAGTGAAGTGAAGGAGCATTGAGGTGTGGATGTGGATGTGATGGGAAGCATTAAGAGAAACACATTGAGGTGGTTTGGCCATGTGGAGAGGATGAAGAATGAGAGACTGATGAGGAGAGTGTATGTGATTGAGGTGGAAGGGGGAGAGGGAGGGGGAGGCCAAAGGATGAGATGGAGAGATGGAGTGGAGAGGTATATGAGGGAGGGGGGTGTGAGCTGGGAGCAGGGCAATGAAATGGTGGGGGACAGGGTCACATGGAGGCGATCTGTTTGTGGCCACCCCTTACGGGATTAAGGCATCTGGCAATAGATAGATAAATAGATAGATTTTTTCCAGTCTTATATTTGATGATTTTCAGGTTTTATTTGTTGGTTTTAGTGAGTTATTTATGGGTGTTAGGCTTAGGTTAGTATCTTTTACAGCTGTTAGGCCAATTAGATTGGCATTAAACTTATTTTTGGGCTCATTTAGGTGGGTTTTGGACTTGGGTGAGGGGAAACCCAAGGCTCAAAAACACATGCCATTACTCTACATGTTAAAAGTACCCTGATACACGATACCCCACCAAACGATGGGTTTTTACCTAGCCAATTGCATCGTTAAACCATGGTATACCTGTATATGTGAAAGAGAGAGTATTGATGCAAACAGTAATTCCATTAACCTCTTAATAATCCCTGGCGTTGAACAGCCCTTTACAGTACTTGTGTCAGTGACATTGAGTTAGCATGAGCTATAAAAAACTGAACAATTATGGGAAGGGAGCGAAGGTCACTGGTATGTTTACACGACTCTGTGCTACCATCCCGAGCTGTCGGGTGGTCACTTAATCTCAGATGTTTTTGCCCATAGGGCACATGCAGCATAATTTTATTAATTCTGTCATGAATCATAGCTAATCACAAGATGTTTAGGAGGCTAAGAAACACATTGCTAGGTGTGCCAGACGATTCTCTTCACATCTTGAAGAAAAATAAATTTTATTTTAAAACTCTTGAAAAATTGTTCTGTGGCCGGCCAGGGGTGCACACAAATTTCTGAACCCATGGCCATTGAGGGGTTAAGCCATTAAACCATACCTACGATTGTTTGTTTCTGCAGCAATGAAAGAAACTTGCTCAACGTACTCAAAGATGGATTTCATTTCCCAGCTGCGGGTTAGGTTAGGTTTGTTTAAATTATTAGGTAGTTAAACCAGGTTAGGTTAGGTTTAGTTAAACACTTGGACTGTCCATTCCTCCAGCACACTGACAAATCAGACAAGAGTTGTCATAGCCGAACAGCTAAAAACAACAGGGAAGCAGATTTAACAAGAAACTTTTATTTATAGGTAATGCATTACAGTATCAGTGGTTCATAGGCTACGTAAATACCGGTAAATGTCATTTTCAGGAAGGCGTCAAGAATTAGCGAATTTCAAGAATTAGCAAGGGGGTTTGGAACATAACCCCTGCTAATTTGGGGGGGCTACTGTAACGTCTAGGGACCTTTCTTATGTTTTTTTAATAACTTCCTGTGTATGAGTACCAGAATGAATGTCAGTAGGGTGTATTCTGGAGGGTTTGGGTAGCATTTGGGGTGAAAAGGCCAACTTTGGAAAATGTCCAGTCTAGGTTAAGCCCTTTATAATGGAAACATATGGAATGTATACCGTGGAAAAGTATACCGTGGCATGTGGCTAGTCTACATTACCCACGTTAAGGAAGGGAGCACTGTGCTGTATAAACTTTTTTTTTTTTTTTTTTTTTGGCCATTACTTTTATTGATATATATTACTGTGAATTGAAACTCAGTTACGGCATGTATCACTTTTCCCAAAGGGTGGAGTATTCAGTTGCATGTGTTTCATTTTCTTGCCAAGTGAAAACCAACTCCAGGATGAAAAATCCATCTTCACTCCAAGCTCTTGTAAATTGTTTAAATGTTGATGAAGAAAGCAGTCTAATGCCACATTTAATAACTTGTCATTCCAAGCATTATCTTCTGCCTCCAGTTCCAGATCATACCAGCCAACAATACTGTTAAAAATCTCAGTAAAAATAGCTCACCATGATTGCTCCAGTTATTTCCTTATACTTTGTGCTTTTTATTTTATTATTATTTTTTAAAAATACTGTAATCCTCTTGATTCCAAGCATTTGTGAATGGTGGCAAACAAACTGTGACCACCAATACTTCTCTCCCTTTGGTTAGTGCTCTCACTGCTACCACATCAACCTGAGTATCATCAGTTCCCATTTCCTTCCATGTCAATATCATCACTCCTCCACCTTTTTTTCTCCTCCTGTTTTTGCTATCTCATAGTCTTGCATCTTCAGAACTTTGCTTGCAATTGTGGGATCAAGTTTAGTCTCTGTTAACCATACCATATCTGGTTTTCTGTTTTGTAAAGCATCTCTCACTTTTTATAACTGATATCAATCATTCCATGTTGCCATACAAAATCCATAAACAGTCATTGCTTCCACTCCTCATTCGTTCCACATTCCTTATGCCACTGATGCCATATTTGTCAACTACTTCCTTATTTGCAGTCCCACAGCCTCATAGAAGAACTGAGCACCTCTTCAGTTCTCTCACGATTCATTTCTTTGGCCTAGTTGAGTCTTTCTTTTAATACCTCCCTATCGCCCTTGCTTAGATTCCTTCTTATTACCACATGTTTAACTCAGTAGCCTGTAGCTCTCTTGCTATGCTCAGAATTTCATCCACAATATGTTTATTGCAAAGAGTCACTTTGAGGGGTCAGATTTTATCTCTTTCATACTTTCCAATGCTGCTGAGACTAGGGGGTGGAAAGATGGTGGTCTCCACTACCAGGGATTAACTCCTCAAGTAGGTCTCATCTTTTAATCCCTCAAAGCCATAAAAAATCACAGATTTTGCACCATCATTGTCAGCAGAAATCAACTCAGGTTCACAATAACAAAGATCTTTAGCCGGAAAATGTACAATAATGGCAGGAATGCAGATTTTCATGTAGAAGTGGTAATGAAACCACTGTAACCAAGTGTGCAATAACCAGGGGGTCACTGTAAAAGATACAAGCTCACTTTATTTTCTACTCTTCAATAATGAACCACATTTGAGGACAATATCCTTGCATACCCTAACAGATCTATCTCGCATCCCTGATTAAGAATGGGTTATATACTGATATAGCCTTGATGAATCCTTTCACCAGTAGAGATCTTTCCAAAGTTGACCAATATCATCTATCTATCTGTTGCCAGACGCCTTAATCCCGTAAGGGGTGGCCACAAACAAATCGCCTCCATATCGCTCTGTCCCCCGCCATTTCACTGTCCTGCTCCTAGCTCACATCCCATTCTCTCATATACCTCTCCACTCCATCCCTCCAACTCATCCTTGGCCTCCCCCTCCCTCTCCACCTCACTCATATACACTCTCCTTGTCAGTCTCTCACTCTTCATCCTCATCAAATGGCCAAACCACCTTAATGTGTTTCTCCTAACGCTTCCTATCACATCCACATCCACACCACAATGCTCCTTCACTTCCTCATTTGTCAGTCTGTCTTTCCATGTGACACCACATGCTCCTCTCAAATAACTCATTTTCACTGCTCTCACTCTTGACTTCTGTCCCTCCAACAGGGTCCAAGCTTCACTTCCATTTGTTAGAGCTGGTATCACAATACTGTCATGTAGCAGCTTTTTCACTCCCATGCTCACTTCCCTGTTTCTTATCATTGCTTTCAAGGAACCAGCAACATTTCTTCCCTGATGCACCCTTTCAAGCACTTCACCCTCCAAATTTCCATCCTTCCATCTATCTGTCTATTGTCAGACGCCTCAATCCCACACGGGGTGGCCACAAACAAATCGCCTCCATGTCACTCTGTCCCCTGCCATTTCACTACCATGCTCCCAACTCACACCCCCCTCTCTCATATACCTCTCCACTCCATCCCTCCATCTCATCTTCGGCCTCCCCCTCCCTCTCGCCCCCTCCACCTCACTCACATACACTCTCCTCATCAGTCTTTCACTCTCCATCCTCTCCACATGCCCAAACCACCTTAACGTGTTTCTCCTAACACTTCCCATCGCGTCCTCAACCACACCACAGTGCTTCTTCACTTCCTCATTTGTTAGTGTCTCTCCATGTGACTTCACATGCTCCTCTCAAATAACTCGTTTCCACTGCTCACACTCTTGACTTCTGTCCTTCCAACAGGGTCCAAGCTTCACTTTCATATGTCAGAGTTGGTATCACAGTACTGTCATGTAACAGCTTTTTCACTTCCATGCTCACCTCCCTGTTTCTTATCACTGCTTTCAACGAACCAGCAACCTTCCTTCCCTGCTGCACCCTTTCGAGCACTTCACCCTCCAGACTTCCATCCTTACTCATCACACTGCCCAAGTACTTAAATTCACTCACATTCTCCATATCCTTCCCATCCAATCTCACTGTACATTCACTGGCTTCACTTCTCTTGAAGACCATCACTTTACTCTTCCCTACATTCACCTTTAGATTCCGTTTCTTACACACTCCCAAACTCATCCACCAAGCCTTGCAGCTCCCCTTCGTCTTCGCTCAACAACACAGTATCATCTGCAAACAACAGTACAGGGAGTTTCCAAACACTGCCCTCTTTCACTAGGGCTGCTCCAACATCCACTGCCCGACCTTGTATCTCTTTTATAACCCCATCCATGTACAGATTGAACAACCATGGAGACATGACACATCCTTGTTTCAGTCCAACCTTCAAATGGAAAGACTCACTCAGTTTGCCATCCACACGCACTGCAGCCTTAGCACCCTCATACATACTCTTCACTGCCTTCAACAACTTCCCATCCACTCCATATATTCTTAATACCTTCCACAAACCTTGTCTATCCACCCTGTCATATGCTTTCTCCAGATCCATGAAAGCTGCATACAACGTCTTGCCCTTCTCTAGAATCTTTTCCACTAAGGATCTAAGAATGAATATCTGGTCTACACAGCCTCTTCCCTTCCTAAAACCTCCTTGTTCTTCTCCAACTAATTTCTCAGTAATTTCCCTAACTCTGTCAATAAGTAACCTACCATATACTTTTCCTATTACACTGAGAAGGCAAATGCCCCTATGATTACCACACACTGCTTTTTCCCCTTTTCCTTTGTACAGAGGAATAATTATACCTGAGTTCCAATCCTCCGGGACTCTACCCTCCTCCCAAGCCAATCTGCACACCTTCCACATCCATTCTATTACTATCTCTCCCCCACGCTTCAGCATTTCACCACACACTCCATCAATTCCTGGGGCTTTCCCCATTTTAACTTTCTTCATTGCTTCCACCACTTCCATCCTGGTGATTTCTTCCTCTCTTCTCACAACCCTCCTTCTCCCTGCCATTCCCCAGCCACTTATACTTGCATTACTTTCATTCTCTATGTTCAACAGTTCATTAAAGTGTTCTCTCCATCTGTTTACTTTTTCTCCCTTCTCCACTAGTAATCTACCATTTTTATCTTTCACACCCCCACTGACTTCGTTGGCACCCTGTCTAGCTCTCTTTACCTCCTTCCAGAACATTTTCTTACATTCCCTCCACTTTGCACTCAAATTCCTTCCAAA
>JAGKTI010009397.1:0-16767 GCA_018397915.1 Birgus latro | reverse complement strand
CCGTCCTCTCTTCTCACCACTCGCCATGTATACCTATGGATCATTTTGTGCCTGAAGAGGGTATTAACTACCACCAACCCCCTCCCAGCACAAATGTCCACTAAAGCACTGCCATTCTCATCCATCTCTGCAGGCACACCCCACTCACCAACCACTCCATCCACCTTCTCATTCCCTACTTTTCCATTCATGTCTCCAATCAAACACTCTCTCATTCCTTTCAAACTTTTCCAAGCATGCTTCCACATTTGTCCAAAACTCTTCTCTCACTCTACTTACACGATCTTGCGTTGGCACATACACGCACACAATTGCCCACATTTGTAGTCCAACTTTCACTCTTACCCACACAATCCTTGACCCAACTGATCCATACTCTCTTACATTCTCCTTCCACCTGTTGCTCACAACAATACACACTCCCTCTTTCGCCCTCTCATTCTCACCCACTCCTGCGCATATACCCCATCCATATTCCCATTCTCTCACGCTCTCACCTCGCCATTTAGTTTCAGTTATTCCACATGTATCCACTTTCGCACTCTCAAGCACCTGTACAATCTCTCTTTCACATCATCATTCATACCCCTTACATTCCAGGTCGCAATCTTTACCTTGTCCTTTGTTCGGTCCTTTTTCTTCAACTTTTTGGTCAGTCCTGGTCCGAGGTTTCCTGTTCGTATTTTTAGTTAGTTGTTTTTACGGGGTGGGGCACTAACCCACCACCAACCCTTTTAGTCGCCTCTTACGACAAGCAGGGATACCGAGGGAGAATTCTTGAAAAAACCCCTACCCCTTGATGCACCCTTTCAAGCACTTCACCCTCCAAATTTCCATCCTTGCTCATCACAATTACCCAAGTACTTAAATGCACTCACATTTTCCATATCCTCCCCATCCAGTTTCGCCGTACATTTACCGACTTCACTTCTCTCGAAGACCATCACTTTACTCTTCCCTACATTCATCTTTGGTAGAATAATGAAGACAAAGAATACTGTGCATCATCAGATTTAAGCTTGGTACTTGGCAGTTAAAGATAATTAATTATCATTCTGATGGAATTTCTTGGGAGGGTGCTTGCTTCGTAGGCTTTCTTATGAAACTGTCAAAAATTTCATGTGTCTTTGTACACCATTGAGTTCTGGCTCACTTTCTGCCTCAGCCAGTGAGTGCTATCCCACCCCTGAAGAGGAGCCTATTCATGGTGGTGCTGTGCATTGTGGGTGGAGCAGGTGCAGTGTCCACCTGTGAGCCAAGCCTTCTCATATTTCCATGCATCTCTCTGTGGAAAGACTGTGGTTCAACCCCTGGTGTGGCACTGTCTACCACAAGGGGCACCAATTCCCTATGCGGTGTATGTGCTGTATATACTGTACTTGTACAATGGCCCCATACAAGCTGTTGCCTACCTGTGGTCAGTGGGTCTACTCAGCCAGACAGACTGGGGTATAGCATCAACAACAACAGCAACAACAACTCCACCCTCACTTTCCTAAGGTGTCTTTTCCATTTCTGACTCTGCAGAAATTAGTTTTTCATTTCAACCAGTCTGATGAACATTGGAACTATGCATCTGACGATACAGTACCATATAGGCCGAATTAAAAGCACTGATCCCGTTGCAGAGCTCAGGAAGCTTCCTTTGGATCAACAACTACAGCAACAACAACTCCACCCTCACTTTCCTAAGGTGTCTCTTCCATTTCTGACTCTGCAGTTATTAGTTTTTCATTGCAACCAGTCTGATGAACAGTGGAACTATGCATCTGACGATACAGTACCATATAGGCCAAATTAAAAGCACTGATCCCTTTGCAGAGCTCAGGAGGCTTCCTTTGGGATTACTACCTATGACATATTTTCTCCATTTATGGCTCGTGTTCCGTGTTGCCAGTTATGTATTAAATTATCTTTGCATTCAGCAATACTCGGAGCCTTGGTTTTCAATTCTAGTTTATTGTTTGGAGAAAGAGAATGGGGGAGGAATTGTTGTAATTCATCTACTTAAATAAAAACAATACTCATGGCTCTTAAGCACAGTAGATTATGGTTTACTTACTATTGTTTTGGTTTTCAGGTTGTGTTGTGCATTTTTTATTTCCCGTCCTGTTGAGGAGGTCGCT
Source organism: Birgus latro (assembly GCA_018397915.1). Classification (NCBI taxonomy): domain Eukaryota; kingdom Metazoa; phylum Arthropoda; class Malacostraca; order Decapoda; family Coenobitidae; genus Birgus; species Birgus latro. Next base: position 14,641 of record JAGKTI010009397.1, on the reverse strand, counting down.
GAATCTGCTCTTCAAGATCTTCAGTTGGTGAAAATAAAAATGGGATCATTTGTGACACTAAATCAACAGTCCTTGAAGAGCCTGCTTGAAGCTTGTCATAATTGTTTTGAAGGTAAGGTTAAATTCTTCTCTATCTTATTTTAACCCTGTCACCCCAAAGTCACAGCTTTCACTATCTTCTACCATCACACAGTTTCATTTAGCTTAGGAGAGATACCTTTAGTATTAAGAGGTTTAATGGATGCTATAACAACAACTAAGGAGAATATAAGAAGCGGTTACATCATTGCAGTGATGTGGTTCAGTACTGTATGGTATGTAGTTGTGTTCATAAAGCAGCATTTGAAAATAAAACAGTATGATTAAATCTTTGGATAGTTACTTCACTGTAGTTGGACACAGTTCATAACAGTTTGGTGGTTGATGGGGGAGTACTACTGTAGTACATTGGTGACTTGAAGGGATCCACAGATCCCCCCCCCCTGTCCTTTTTCTTCTCTGTAGAAATAGGTTTCATGTCCCAATATTTTCTCCTTTTTGAAAAGCAAGTTTATTAGAATGGCAACCCCATAAGCCCTACAGTTCAGTATGGTCTGAACACTAGTAATTTGGGAAGGCCGTTGGATTACATTTTAATGAATGTAGTACTGTATGCTTGTGTTATGGATGAAAACACTCAGTTTGTTCTGGCCTCCTGGCCTAAGTCTTCCATTGTACCTCAGGTGCCATATTTACCTCCCAGCATTACATGAGAGACAAGCACCACACCTGACTGCACAGTCTATGCTTTTCTCTGCACTCAAGACAAGCACTGTGTTCTAGAAAGCAGTCTGCAAACTTTGGCATACTCTACCATACTGCATTTTTACACTCTATGCTCTTTGTAGACACTTTATACACACTAGTCCTCAGTTATCACCTAGTGCACATTCAGTGCTAACATACTGTGTTTAGAGAGTTGGCACCGTTTATGCAGAAATGTGTCTGGACATCTACAAGTGAGCACTTTTTTTCACATTATAGGGGATTTTCCTGTGAATGGTATTATGGTTTTTCCCAGGGAATAGTATGGAGTGTCTCTTATCATACTGCAGTATGTGTTGATGGTAGAAACCTTCAAGCCCTTATGGTGGAACAGGTGTGGACTCTGGACTAGAACACTTTACTTAAGGTCAGTTATGCAGGAGTTCTGAAGGAAATGCTGAAGGTGTGGCTATGCCATTTTGTCCTAAGAGACTGATAAGGCAGAACATGCTTAAAGACATGGGACCGTTTTCCTGTGTTAATGCTCATTGTAGAAATTCTGGACATATCGTGCTACAAATCCCTCGGCCTATGGTTGAAAGTCCCTTGTATTGCAGGATAGGGTCATGTCATTACCTGAGTTGCTGGCAGTAAGGCCAGATGTGCCAGAGAGGGGCTGTGAGAGTAATTGTATCTGTAAACATCTGTAGCTGGTGCAGTATTCGAGACAACACATGGAATGGTGGAAAGATGATTGATTGTTCCATATATTCTAGTCAAGACTTACTGCATCATTAGGTCTGTGAGGTTATTGTCATTCATTAGAGGTCTTCATAATGACATTTTCATTGGCTGGAGACACATCTGTCATGAACCAGTTTGCATGACAGACCCAGTTCTGGAGAGGGCATCACCCATGGCCTGGACATGTCTGGTGTGGGAGATGCCACTAGATGGAGGGGTCATTGATGTGCCCATGTGAAGCGAGCTTTATGGCAGATGGAAGAGTGAGACCTTTTGTGGTGATTATGCACAATATTGCTGTCATATTTTGGTTTGCACAGACTAATGAATGCAGGTCCTTCTGTTTTTAATAAAGGAAGAGGGGTGTCGTAATTAGCTTCAGTGCATTGATGTGCTATGCAGCATCAGATGAAGTGTACATCCTTTCTTTGTTACAATTCTGGACTAAGAGGTAACACCAGCCCTCAATGAAGGCATCAAAGCATAATGTTATATCTACTTGTGGTTTTGTTATAAGACATGTCTTCTGTGGTAAGGGTAGGCAGTGACCCACCAGGATAATAAATTCACTAGTTATGCAATGGCCAGTTGAAAGATGTCTTGCAGAAAGGAAAATGCTGTGTTCTTTATTACTGGCTGTCAAAGACAGAGTCTGCTTAGATAAGGATATCAGCCACAAAGTTCACCATTCCGAGCAGTTCCTCCGAGAGTCATATGGACCTTGTATGCTGTACTTTGAAGTGGACATCTGCTCCTTGGAAGGTGGTGGCTTTTGTAGTCAGAAGACTTGACATGTTATTTTTATGTCTGAAAGGTATCAGAACCACTACAAACTATGAGTGTGGCTGACCTGTGATTTGCTGTTGTTTACCAGTACGTCCTTTGAGTTGATATGACAAAGTGTAGTCGACCATGAGGTTGAAATATTCCAATATCTTTGTGATGATTTACCAGTCGTTGAGGTATTGGAGAATCTTGCCTCATAGACTTATAAATCCCTTCTGTACCACCGCTGCAGTGTTTGAAAAGGTAAGGCAATGTTGAAGCCAAGTGAACATTGAGAAATGGTAATGTCATCCTTTGATGTGAAGTCAGTGTACATCTAGGATCTGGGGTGGATGGGAATATGCCAAAAGGCATCCTACAGATTGATGGTGCTTAGCCATACCCCTCCAGATAATGGTGCTTAGCCATACCCCTCCAGAGAGTTGATTCATGTCATGGTACCATACATAACCAAGTGGAACTGTTGGCATTGTGTGCAATGATTAAGGTGTGTGTAATATGGAGGGATAATTCCTACTTTCAGGAGATCCATGATGTGCTTCCTGAGCATTGTCATTGATGTCTGGAAGATGGGGTATAAAGGAGAATGTGGTTTATTGTTCCAGCATGTCCACATCAGACCTAGTGCAGTAAATCAGCAAGCAAAAGCTGATTAATATTGGTGTCTATATCAGAAGGGAATTAATTATCTGATAATCAGATTCATATCGGAACTGGCTGAGTAAGTCTTCTAGTACATACTGTATTTCTCCCCATTTTTGGATGTGAAGTAAGGCTGAGATTATGATAATTTCCAAAAATACAGTTGTATCTCACATTGTGTTCACTGTCTTAAGTGATAAAACACTTGAACTAAAATGTACAGAACATTTAGATCATAATATTTTATCATCATCATCATCATCATCATGCAGACCTTTCACACCCTAGGGCAGGGTGAAGAGTAGCAACATCCAGACAGCCCAAATTGCCCACACCAATGGGCCACACTTCCATTCACTCATCATTCAAGTCCCTGGAATCCTGGGTCTACCTGATATGTCAAAAGCTTTCACCTCATTCTGTAGCTTCACATAAACGTATCCGATAGAGTCAGTCTGAATGCTGTTACGTTAAAAGGGATGCCAAATCCCTGATCATGCACTTCTCACAACATTCATCCAGCCAGCTCGATCTCTTGTCAGTCCCCTAGCCTCGCCGACTTCCATACCTCTCTTCCTCACATAGTCATCCACCATATCCCTCCACCTTCTCCTTGGCCTACCTTGCCTCCTCCTTCCCTCAGATTCGCTCAGAATTACTTTTTTCACCACTCTGTTGTAATCTATTCTCTCCACATGACCATACCATCTCAGTACACTCTTTTTGATTCTGGTGTTCACAGACTTCCTCACTCTGCATCTTTCAAACTGGCAAGTGAGCCAATTTAACTGTGAATCTCCACATTTCTGTGAGGGGGGAAAATAAGCATTTGTTGCATAAAACCAGAATTGTGCCATCACCTTATGTCCATTGTTTATGTTTGTCTTCCATTTCATTCTCATAATCTTTTTCCTTACCACAACTGTAGGAAACTTTCTAAGGGGGAAGTTTCATAATTTTGCATGTGAAATCAGGGATTATTCCATTCATTCCAGACAGTGTTTACTTAGTTGAAGAGAAGCCCTTTAATCTTTGTTAAAATGGAATTATAAGTTACCATCATACTGAAGTGGATACCCATTCACTGAGTCTGTGTGATGTCACTCTTAGGCTGAATGAATTTGTTTGGCAGTAGCCAGAATAAAAAAGAAATCATAACCAAGGGATGAACTCTGCACCAGGCAACTGATGTAGCTCCATGTTTTAACTCCACTCCTAACTTACCCCAACTTCCATCTCAGGTGTACACGTATACTGCTAGTCTTTCACTTTGAGGTTGAACTGTGGTTTCCGTGTAAGTGTCTCTAGTGAGCCCTTATTTTAGTACTTTTCAGACACTTTACTTGTAGTTTTTACCATACTACTTGTATTTAGTGTGGAAGTAATAGTTCATATAATAAAATGGCATTGGTATTTCAGGTAATCCGGCACAAGTATGCCTTGGGAATACTGTACCTGAACGGCTTGGTAAGGCAATCCATCATTCGTTAACTTTTATATGCTGTGGCACAACCATCAGTACTGAGGGTGCTATTTTCTGGCATTCCCAGGAGATCTTATCTGATGCTATAACTACCACCAGTACTGGTACAGCCAAAAGCCAGTCACTTTATGAACAAATTATATATGACACCACTCCACAGCTGAATGAAGTTGAAAATATTATAGTTAAATGTGAAAGTGATAATTACAAATTCAGTGATTTCAGTGAAGATTCTTCCAGCAGAACATCTTTGGAGAAAGACCCACTCTTACTTGATGAGGTCTCAAATGGTACTGAGAGTAGTGATGTATGTGATGTTTCAGATAACAGTGAATTTAATAGTGAGGGCAATAACACCATTAGGAAAAAAATTATAGGACTTATAGATCAACAGAACTTCTCAAGTTTTGCATCAACAGGGGGTGCTGGTGATTTGTCAGGATCTAGTAGAGGAAAGAAGTATCCTGAATCATTTGCTTGTGAATTTTGTGGAAAGGTGTTTACTGGCAAGGAAAGAGCTTACCAGTTTTATTATCACAGAAATCGTGAACATACACATGAAATAGTGTTTAGATGTGATATTTGCTCCAAAGAATTTTGGGGTGATAGAGAACTTTTAGCCCACAGAAGTAGACACAGAGATCAAGGTTGTATCTGTCATATTTGTGGACAGAAATTTAATGCTAAAAAGAACTTGAAAGTTCACCTTTTAATACATGCTCCTGTACGAGAGCATGTTTGTCAGTACTGTGATAAACGATTCAGGAGAAAGGACCACCTTGTTGTTCATGAGAGAACACATACAGGAGTTCGACCTTATCAGTGCCAGTTGTGTGATTCTGCATACCCTCAAAGGCATCAGTTAAAGCTTCATATTAAAAAATGTCCAGTTCTGAAATGTAGTGAAGTAACAGTTTGAAGCAGTATACATGTAGTTAGTATGTACAGTATCACTATTATAATATGCATTATATATAATATATATTCTGTGATAAATGTTAAAATTTTGACATTTGGGACATATTTGGTATTTCTGCGATCACTAACTTGAGCCACGCTCAGGAAGAGGTCTTTGTCATTTGCAATGCGTATCCTGACTGAATAGACACTTGGGAACATATCTGACATCCAGAAAGACTGTGACAAAGGGTGTTACATGACTTAAGAAGCCAGATGACAAAGCACCAACTTAGTTCATGTAGTGTACTGAAAAAACTGTCTTGCTTATGCCTGGTCATGAACTTGACTGAAAATACCTTCCTGTTTGTCCCAATGGCTTATACAGCATTGTCTTTAACCTTCCTGCTTAGGTCAGAAACTCTGAACAGTTCTTGTCCAATTCAAGGGCTCCTTAACTTTTTGTTCACGACATTCAAACTTGTTTTACAGACATGTGTCTTCAGTTGCTGTTGATGCCTTAGGTGGTCATGTGAGGTCTGTGCCCCACCTTGGTCTAGTTCCAAGCAGTATAGGCACACATTAATCAGTTTTTGTTCCTGAGGGGGTCATTATTAGCACTTTCCCTTCTGTACTAGATTATGTTAAGGTATTTTCCATCACCACATCATAGTAGTCCTTGAGAAGTTCCCAGTTTTCACTGAGATTAATTGAGAAAGCAACTGGTGAACTGTACTCTTATCTGCCATCATTCTTGCCCCTTCTGGTTAGGCTTGGAAACTTTAGTACTGTACTGGTATTTTGGACCATACTACCCCAAAATCTTTCATACGCTACACTTAGTTACTTAGTTGTGGACTGCCTCTTGTACCCTCCTAACCTGGTTCTTTGCCATCTCCCAGCATGCTCTATACCCCCAGGATGCCTTGCAGGTATCCGTTGATCAAACAAGCCCCTCTCTTTCTTCCCAAATTCCTGCCAAGGGCTGAAGTCTCAGAAGTTGTTTTAGGGTCCTCACTGTAGCATTTAGTGCTTGATGTGGATTATGACATCAGATTCCAACCCTAAGATATAATAAATACAGTATGTTCCTATGGATCTCCTTTTCCGTATGTTTCTTACCATTTCACTAAAGTGTGATGTTCTGCTCATTATGATTTTTTGTACAGCAGTTTAGTTCCTTATCTCTACAAAGACTCCTTATTTGGCATTGGTTTCTTGCATTTCAAAGTGTTGTTTAGTCATCTTCCTACCTTCATTAGGAGCACTTTTGCCGATGGACAGTGTCATCAGGTGGAGGAGACTGGCCTGGATTCTCATATGCATACGGGGCTTTCTGTTACCTCAATCATATCAGTGTATTTTTGCACATAGAGTATCATTGTTACCTAGTGTACTGCCTATGTAAACTGCCTCAGTATTACAAAGCCATAGATAACATAACAGAAACTGGTAATGTGTGGCATGCAGAATAAATCACAAAGGAAGGTCTTAGCAAGCCTCCAGAGTTCATAATATGATCCACAGTGCCTGGTAGGGTTTGTTTGTAGACCCCTACTTGGCTTAGTGCTTCACTGTCTCCATTTTCCAGGGCACTGCCCTGAGCATGAATCATTTTACCTGAGACTGCCTACTTCCACCTGTGTACAGTAATGGGCTCAAGTCCTTGTATTGTTATAGCAGCTCACACAGAGATTTCACCATTTCACCATTCCTTTATTCTGATTTCTGTTTTAAGGGCATTTGGTCCATATTACTCCAAGGCTTTTACTTAATGCAGCTTTCTGCTAATGTAGTTTTTCTAATATTGGCCAGTATTTGTGCACAGAAGGCCTTGCCCTTTTTTCTCATTTCTTAACACTTTCGGTATGATGGTGTGTATTTTGTTTTATTCATGCTACCTCCAGACAGTTTTATTCACCTTAGGGGAGATGTTTGAACTAGAGGGATTAACTCACTCTGTTCACATTCATATAGGAACTTGAGCAGGTTTTGCAGTAGTTTCCATAGCAATTAATCATTGTCAGTTCCTATTTTGATTTTTTGATTTTTTTTTTTTTTTAAACACTAGGAAACCATACTTCGCCGGTTGGTAACCATATAACCAAACTTGCGCCTAGTGGTTTAATAGGTAATTAGGCGCTCCAGCCAGATTGAGTGTGTAGGTTTATATCTAAGGAGTGGCTTGGGTCTGTTGCTTACATAATGCCACTCGGGGATGAGTGAGGCTGGTCACTCTCATCTTAAATGTCAGGACCAACTTGCGTAGCCCTAGGCTTCTGTGCTTCTCATGGGGAACACAGGATTAAATGATAATCATTATCATCATCTTCATCTACTCCTGTGTTGCCCCACGAGGAACGTAAGAGCCAGGGGCTAGGCAAGGTCCTGACATTTAAGATGAGAGTGACCAGCCTCATTCATCCCTGAATGGCATGACCTGAGCAATAAACCCAAACCACCCTTTGGATATAAACCTGCTCAGGCTCAATCTGATTGGAGTGCCTTAATTACCCACTAAACCACCAGGTGCCATAATTTGGTTACATGGTTACCACCCATCATAGTAAATGGTTTCCTGGAGTACAGGAAACCATTTGGCATGTGACCCAGTGTAGAGTCACCCATAGGCAGAAGGAAGAGGAAAGAGTGAAGGAAACAAAGACAGAAGAGGGAGTGTAGATGACGCTGATGATGATGATTCAGTCTAGTTTAGTTGAGAAATGTTTGCCAGTATTTGAATGAAGACAGAAGTATAAACGGGCAAGCATATATATATATATATACACAGTAAACTGTCTGTGTAATAAACTGACTGGGGGAAAGAGTTCCTTACAGTGTGTACTGTACCTGCCAGAGTTCATTAGATATAATATGGTATATTGCAACTCAGTATTATTTGCACTTATACAGGGTGTAATGCGACGTATGACGAAAACTTACACCAATGATCTATCATGTAATTCTGAGTATATTTTGTTCTATAAACTTATACTCTTTGTGACCCCAATTCAGTACCCAGCATTAGTCTGTTTGAGTGTAAAAATTTCGTGGGTTCCATGTGTCATAGGGTAGGAGCTTCGCAGGATGACGGGAAACGAGTATTATTAGCTTATTCTGTACTGCACATGAAAATCCCATATCCTAACAGTACAAACGAATTTGAAGAAGAAACTTTACATAGTCTATTGATTCTTTAACATAAAGTCATGCATTCCTGCAATTCTTTTGCACAAATCAATGTAGGTGATGAGAATAGTGATGCAGGGTTGCCAATTTAACGACTTTGCAGCTAGACCTATTTTTGCTTCTACCTAGCATCACGTTATAACATCTGGCAACTTTATATCTAGCTACATTCTGGATATTCTTGCCATTTTTAGGTGATATTCTAGTGATTAATCGTCTTTTCTAGCAGTATTTTGCAGTGTTTACTCTCTAGCGACATTTTAGCAAGGTTTCAGGGCTACACTAGCGAGATTGATAAGGACTTGGTAACCCTGCGTCCACGGTGTCATTTGAACGGGAAAATTTGCAGGCGAGGCACACACTTCAAATACTGTTCTCCGCGTTCAGTTGTTCACTGGCTTCAGTTTTACTTGTTCATGAAACAGCATGCCACGTACGTACAGAAACGAGGAATATGCAGATATCGTCTATTTTTACGTATTCTGGGATGGTAATGCCAGTGCTACAGCCAGAGAATACAGGTGGAGATATCCATTTGCTCCACATTTACTTGCAGTATAAAAGATTGTAATAAATAATGCTCTTCCTGACTTAAAGTGACGCTAATCACACTTTACAATAATGTTGTTTCATTAAATGAGCTGTGGGTGTTATGATAATGCTGGTAGCAATAGCCCACAAACCAAACATTACATAACTGGCAACAATACACCAGCCTCTCCTCCCTCTGTACTCCCTTGCAATCCATAAAATTTGAATTTAATCCTTAATTACAGTCAATTTGTGCAAAAGAATTGCAGAAATTCATGACTTTATGTTAAAGAATCAATAGACTACGTAAAGTTTCTTCTTCAAATTCATTTGTACTGTTAGGATATGGGATTTTCATGTGCAGTACAGAATAAGCTAATAATACTCGTCTCCCGTCGCCCTGCGAAGCTCCTACCCTATGACACCTGGAACCCACGAAATTTTTACACTCAAACAGACTAATGCTGGGTACTGAACTGGGGTCACAAAGAGTATATGTTTATAGAACAAAATATACTCAGAATTACATGATAGATAATTGGTGTAAGTTTTTGTCATACGTCGCGTTACACCCTGTATATAGTACTCTAAATAGCTAAAATTATTAAATCAGTAATAAATGACAGTGCAGTAAGAAAGTGGTATTAATTAGGTACTGTAAGTGGTAGAAAAGTGATGGAAGTGTTTACACAATGCTGGACAAAGTAGCAATGATGGTGTAGGTGGGTTGGTTGCTTGCATCTGCCATATGCAGTATACCAAACCTTATTCAGTGTATGAGAAGCTTTGGTTGTCATAAACAATTTGCTAAAGCTAAAGTTAGGTCAGTGAAGATTAAAAAGAGTTTACTAGTGCTGTACACAACTTAAGCTCATGAAAGTTCATATCTTCAAGTCCACCACTGTAATCTTTTGTGATTAGTGTTATTTAGACATTTTATGTGCATAATAATTACCTTGAAGAACAGGTTACAGTAGACTCAGGTTACTTTGCTATTTGATATTTTGCATATTAAATTTCATGGACCTCTAAATTACACCCACTTCTATCTATCTATCTATTGCCAGACGCCTCAATCCCGCATGGGGTGGCCACAAACAAATCGCCTCCATGTCGCTCTGTCTCCCGCCATTTCACTACCCCTCTTCCAACTCACACCCCCCTCTCTCATGTACCTCTCCACTCCATCCCTCCATCTCATCCTTGGCCTCCCCCTCCCTCTCCCCCCCTCCACCTCACTCACATACACTCTCTTCATCAGTCTTTCACTCTCCATCCTCTCCACACTCCCAAACCACCTTAACGTGTTTCTCCTAACGCTTTCTATCACATCCACATCCACACCACAACGCTCCTTCACTTCCTCATTTGTTAGTCTGTCTCTCCATGTGACTCCACATGCTCCCCTCAAATAACTCATTTCCACTGCTCTCGCTCTTGACTTCTGTCCTTCCAACAGGGTCCAAGCTTCACTTCCATATGTCAGAGTTGGTATCACAATACTGTCATGTAACAACTTTTCTTATCACTGCTTTCAACGAACCAGCAACCTTCCTTCCCTGCTGCACCCTTTCAAGCACTTCACCCTCCAGACTTCCATCCTTACTCATCACTACTACCCAAGTACTTAAATGCACTCACATTCTCCATATCCTCCCCATCCAATCTCACTGTACATTCACTGGCTTCACTTCTCTCGAAGGCCATCACTTTACTCTTCCCTACATTCAACTTTAGATTCTGTTTCTTACACACTCTCCCAAACTCATCTACCAAGCCTTACAGCTCCCCTTCATCTTTACTCAACAACACAGTATCATCTGCAAACAACAGTACAGGGAGTTTCTAAACACTGCCCTCTCTCACTAGGGCCGCTCCAACATCCACTACCCGATCTTGTATCTCTTTTATAACCCCATCCATGTACAGATTGCACTGCAGCCTTAGCACCCTCATACATACTCTCCACTTTCTTCAACAACTTCCCATCCACTCCGTATATTCTTAATACTTTCCACCGTCCTTGTCTATCCACCCTGTCATATGCTTTCTCCAAATCCATGAAGGCTGCATACAACTTCTTTCCATTCTCTAGAAACTTTTCCACTAAAGATTGAAGAATGAATATCTGGTCTACACAACCTCTTCCCTTCCTAAAACCTCCTTGTTCTTCTCCAACTAATTCCTCTGTTATTTCTCTAACTCTGTCAATAGGTATCCTACCATATACTTTTCCTATTACACTGAGAAGGCAAATGCCCCTATGATTACCACACACTTCTTTTTCCCCTTTTCCTTTGTACAGAAGAATAATTATACCTGACTTCCAATCCTCTGGGACTCTACCTTCCTCCCAGGCCAATCTGCACACCTTCCACATCCATTCTATTACTATCTCTCCCCCATGCTTCAGCATTTCACCACACACTCCATCAATTCCTGGGGCTTTCCCCATTTTAACTTTCTTCATTGCTTCCACCACTTCCATCCTACTGATTTCTTCCTCTCTTCTCACAACCTTCCTCCCCGCCATTCCCCAGCCACTTATACTTGCATTACTTTCATTCTCTATGTTCAACAATTCATTAAAGTGTTCTCTCCATCTGTTCACTTTTTCTCCCTTCTCTACTAGTAATCTACCATTTTTATCTTTCACACCCCCACTAACTTCGTTGGCATCCTGTCTAGCTCTCTTTACCTCTTTCCAGAACATTTTCTTTCATTCCCTCCACTTTCCTCATCCACTCTCTTCTTACTCTCTCTTACTAATCTTTTCACCTCTCTCTTTCTCTCTACATATAACTCTCTCGTCCGTCTCTCAGCTTCTTCGACGGCCGGGTTGCTCATCCACTCATTATATGCTTTCTTCTTTTGTGCCACAGCCTCTCTCACCTCTTCAGTCCAGTATGCTGTTCCCTGAACCCCCTTTCGTCTTCTCTTCACCCCACACACCATCTCACATGCTGCACAGATTTCTTCTGTGAATATCTTGCACACACCTTCCACGTCCCCCATCTGCTTCAATCTATATTTACCCAATTGCTCCTCCACTTCCCTTTTATATTCAGCCTTTATTCCATCCTCTTGTAACTTTTCTACCCTCCTTGTAACAAATACTTCCTCCTGTCCTTCCCTTCTTCTCTTCCTCCATCTTGTTTGGATTCTGATTCTGGCCACCACCAAGTGGTGGTCAGAAAGTCCACTTCCCCAACCTCTATGTACTCTTGCATCCATTACACATCTTCTCATCTTTTCATCCACACACACATAGTCAGTCATTGCCTTCCGTTCATTCAGTTCACCATCCACCCTTCTCAACACTCGCCATGTATACCTGTGGATCATTTTGTGCCTGAAGAGGGTATTCGCTACCACCAACCCCCTCCCGGCACAAATGTCCACTAAAGCATTGCCATTCTCATCCATCTCTGCAGGCACACCCCACTCACCAACCACTCCATCCACCTTCTCATTCCCTACTTTTCCATTCATATCTCCAATCAGAAACACTCTCTCATTCCTTTCAAACTTTTCCAAGCAAGCTTCCACATTTTTCCAGAACTCTTCTCCCTCTCTACTTACACGATCTTGCATTGGCTCATACACGCACACAATCGCCCACATTTGTAGTCCAACTTTCACTCTTATCCACACAATCCTTGACCCAACTGATCCATACTCTCTTACATTCTCCTTCCATCTGTTGCTCACAGCAATACACACTCCTTCTTTCGCCCTCTCATTCTCACCTACTCCCGCGCATACACCCCATCCATACTCCCATTCTCTCACACTCTCACCTCGCCATTTAGTTTCAGTTATTCCACATATATCCACTTTTGCACTCTCAAGCACCTGTACGATCTCTCTCTCTCTCTCACCTCATCATTCATACCCCTTACATTCCAAGTCGCAGTCCTTACCAAGTCCTTTGTCTGGTCCTCTTTAGTCAATTTTTGGTCAGTCCTGGTCCAAGGCTTCTTGTTCATATTTTTAGTTAGTCGTTTTACGGGGTGGGGCACTAACTCACCACCAACCCTTTTAGTCACCTCTTACGACAAGCAGGGATACTGGGGGAGAAGTCTTGAAAAAAACCCTACCTAGAAAAAAAGTTCAGCAAAGCATTCAGGACAGCACTTTTACTATCCTGGGTAATTGACTGATGAGCGGAAGTTTTGTGTATCCCACAAGACAGCAGCTCTGAGAGCATCTTCTGCCACATTCACTCCATGATCGTATTTTTTACCTGAGCCTGGTCAGTGACTCTGCCTCAATTTCTGCTCGTTCTTGCATTGTGTATGTGTGTGTACAGCATTCAAGTCTGATATACCTGTACTTGGTTGCAGATATATTTACTCAGGTGGGTTAAAATATGCATTATAGAAGTGACATTTGTGCAGAACTTGATAAGGAAAAAACCCTATGTGATAAGAGTAATGGAAATGAAACACAGTCAGACAAAAATTTTGAAGTACCTGGAGGAAAATGTGGAGGACAATGGTAGTCAGAAGTATGGTGTAGTGAAAAAATAAACCTTGATTTGGAGCTTGTAATGAAAACATATTGGAACATGTGAAGAGTAAGTGAAAATCTTTTTGGGGACATGTTGTAGAAAATAACTTTTAGGTGTACGAAAGAAGGGGTAGAAAAATGTGCTGATAAGAGCTTAGTGCGAGGAAAATTTATTATTTTCCACTAAAGGAGCTACAGAAATTAAGGCATCCAGCTGCAGATAGACATAGATGGATTTTTTTTTTCTTCCTAACTTGTATTTTGCCAGGCATTTGAATTAAATGCTATTTATTTTTTATACTTTCATACTACATAATTGCTGTTTTTTTTACTTTCTACAAATTGTTGCTTAAATAAATGTCATTAATAATATTTTATGTACTGTTTTGAGGCTACTGTCTCATTTCTCTGATTTCAAAATAAGTGCTGGGTATAAAGAACTACATAAAGTTATGTGAATTACAGCTTTGTGGGCTTGTGGGACACTGAAGAAGACTATTTTTCACAGTGGTTTCGATATATCTGAGAAGTTACACTGCCCAGTTATACAAACATCCCTCAACTCCCTGATCCCTGAAACAAGGATAGTAACTGTCAGAGAAGGGCAGCCTGCAGTCCTCCAGATTCATATTCATATGGACCTTAGGCAACAACAACAGTAATTCTGCATCTAGCAGAATAAAACCAGCCAGTTGAACTTGCATATACACTACAACAGTTGACAGTCGTTCTATAGCTGCTGTTGTAGACGGCCATCGCTCTTCTCCTAGATCTATTAACAGTGGTGTTCCTCAGAGTTCTGTCCTTTCACCAACTCTCTTCCTTTTATTCATCAATGACCTTCTGTGCTGTACTTCTAACCCTATCCACTCGTACGCTGATGATTCCACCCTTCACCTTTCCTTTCGGTTCCTGTAACGTCCGTCTCAGCAGCTGCTTCAGCAAACAAGGGATGAGGCTATGGCACACCTAATGTCTGACTTCGCTCGTATCTTTGACTGGGGTAAAAATAATCTTGTTGTTTTTAATGCATCAAAGACTCAATTCTTACACATATCAACCCGCCAAAATCTTCCACAGGAGTACCTGCTGATGTTTAATAATGTACAGCTC
>JAGKTI010009396.1:16455-31062 GCA_018397915.1 Birgus latro | reverse complement strand
GGTGGTTTGGGCATGTGGAGAGGATGGAGAGTGAGAGACTGACGAGGGGAGTGTATGTGAATGAGGTGGAGGGGCGAGAGGGAGGGGGAGGCTGAGGATGAGATGGAGGGATGGAGTGGAGAGGTACATGAGAGAGAGGGGTGTGTGAGTTGGGAGCGGGGTAGTGAAATGGCGGGGGACAGAGCGACATGGAGGCGATTTGTTTGTGGCCACCCCGTGTAGGATTGAGGCATCTGGCAAAAGATAGATAGAATTCCTAATGCATATGGAACATGAGTAGAGAATGTATGTATTGCATTCAGTACTTTTAAACATGAGTAGAGAATGTATGTATTGCATTCAGTACTTTTAAAGTCATAAACATTATAAAGTAACTAACATAAAATATGGAAAAATTCTGTGCATAAAATCACAAACCTACTGAACCTGGATATATGAAATACCATACATTTACAAGTTGGTTGGGTTCTGTATGTCGAATGTAAAATGTAATATATAATTATGTAAAAAATGTATAGAATACACTAGACCAAAACAAAACTGCATTACACATTCTGGATAGCTATTATGTCTAAATATAAATACAGAAAGGAAAGTGCATCATGATATAATTTATGCTAAAAGTGGACTTCCAGAGCTTCACGATATAAAACCGAAACACGCAAAATTAAATTATAGTGAAACTACAGTAGCTCTTGCTTTATAATTACAATTAGCAGTAACATGATCATCTATTCCCATCATCAAAATTATACTAAAATATCAGTACTACTTTATCAGCTCCCTTTAGCCTGACCTTGATTCAACCGGGAAGGGCTCGTACAGGAACTTTTTGTAGAAATGTTTCTTTTGGTCGTGAACCAAGATGACAGCCACTCCATGATCATCATACTGAGGACGTCCTGCACGACCCATCATTTGTAGAACATCTACAAAAGAAAATGATAATGTAACAACCACCATCATCACCATCCCAACCCTTACTGCCACCTAAAATAAATGGGGTAAGGTAGGGTCCAGGAATAAAGAGTGAGAAAGCATAAAAGTTGGAGAATTATTAATGGCTATCTTGGTGAAATGGGACACCATAACATTCACACATCCTCACCATATTTTCAACTACTAAATGAAAAACTTGAATGATGAATCATAAAAGAACAAGATCTATCACAAAAGTATTTCTCATGTTATCCAATCTATGCACTCCACAAACAAGAAGACCATAAGCAGCAAGTGACCTGTGATGGGGAAGTCCACATATCGCTTGGTCTTGCCATCGTAGTACTCAGTTCCTTTGACGACAACCAGGTGGGCAGGGAAGTTCACACCCCAAGCTAGGGTTGCCGTAGTAATGAGAATCTGTTGGGATACAGCAGTGTGGGTCACAAGATGTTTGTGCTTAGGAGATGTTGTGATGGTTTTAGTATGTGTTTAGTGGCTGAGGTGAAGGTTTTAACTTGTGTTTAGCAGCTGTAGTGAAGCCTTTGTATTACTGTTAAGTGATGAATGGTTGTAATACATGAGAATGATAAACTGCACCTGAGTTTTGATATGATGAAAGAAATACTGTAAATGAACAATAGAAAGCAGTGACATGGGATATGGTGAAAGCATGGGGACTTATTTACTGAGGTGAAAAGTGACATACCAGCAAAGACAAAATGTGGAATATAAAGGACAGTAATTCTGCCAAAATCACCACTGGGGCAGGGAACAGTTTAAAGATTTGAATTTCATTAAAATCAAGCTTTACTGATCTACCAGAAGACCCACCAACATGTCGTACAAATACCCCCGCTAATACCAATACACCAGTCCTGTATAAGACAGCTCTAGAATGTATTCAATATGGACGGTGGGTGTTAGTGACGAAGCGGTGACATGTAGAGGTGTATGGTATGAAGAAGGACTGCTGGGCCTTGATAGCAGGCTGTAAAGCTTATGCCCAGAGTCAGATACACACACACACACACACACACACACACACAAAATGTCTGAGGAAGGACTGAGACACAGAAAGAAGGACAGAGACTGAGTCAAGACAAAATTGAAAGTGTGGGATGGGATGAAGCTGATTAGAGATAAAACTGATGAGAATATGAAGGGTATATACCAGTATCTCTCTCACAAATGTATTTATTGCTAACCCCTTTGCTATAAGAAATCGTCCCTTAGCTGAATGTGGTTCCAGGATCATCTGCATGTGAATCCAATAGCCTGCTGGCTGAAGCTGTCCTTTTCTAGCAGTTCACCAATCTTTTAGCAGGACATCTGTATAACTGGGTAGTAGAGCCACTCAAGTCATACTGATGCCACTATGTGAAGGCACCCCTCTCTAGCCCTTACCTGTATCTTTTGGTTGACAAAGAGCTCCTCCACCACCTTTCTGTCACGTTCCACCAGGCCTGCATGATGAAGACCCACCCCAAACGACAGGCATAGTCGAAGGTTCTCATCCTTAATGTGGGTCAGGATTTGCTCCATCTGAGAAGTGAGAGTTGACCCTATCAAGAAAGGGTCACTTTTTGGCTCAACATTGGGGGGGGGGTTGTCTGTCAGTTTAAAATTTACTAGGTATGACACCAGCTAACAACAACATAAAAATGGTATTGCACTATACTTAAAATTACCAAGCACTGAGGAACATCATTGTAAGAAATGGATGAAAAGGAGACGGCTACAGATTCTGCTTACACTTTAATCTTGAGTGCTAATGTATCCCAGTGATGGCACTCACTGACTGCCTCACCTGCCCACTACATAACCATCTCTACTGCCATACATACCTCATGGTCAGGCAGCTTAAGCCACTGTTTAGGGTTTTCTTCAGTCACCACTAATCCCATCAGGTCCATCGCAGTGAGTCGAGTCTGTCGCCGCGATGATACAAACACCAGTACTGGCTTCTCTGGAGAATGCTGTTTGATGGCTGTCCAGCAAACCATTAAAATGTGTAAATTAATCATGCAAATACTATCATGCACCTACTACTAAGCATCAGCAAGAGTTTTTATACGTATATTAGCTCTGAATGCTTTTATCATACATGACATTACTGGATGGCTTCCAACAAGGGAAATTCATAGGCTGAATGTTACCAGGAACATCTGGAGGTCAATCTTGTGCTATTCATAATTTTGAATAACATACACTATTCCAACATTGGTCCAATTCTCAGCTACTAAAAAAATTTTCTGATGAAAAGGGTTTTCCACATTATGCATCCACAAGGTCTTTGTAGCTACAGCTTGTGAATGGTTGACAACTGGATCAACCATTAACAGAGTACTTATTGTTCATCACTAAGTCAAGAACAATCTCATGATATCTGATACTTTTTTGGAGAGGACACTGTATACTTACTACTCTTTTCTACCTTCCTCTTTGGCTCATATTGAAACCAATTCAAATGAAAATGTAAGAGAAATATCTATAATACATTGAACTTCAACCTGTTAAACTTCTGAGTTTGTCTACATATCTGGAGGAAAACTAAAGCCCTACACTGTACTCTATGTGTGGGATCCATCAAGAATGACATACGCTGATAATCCACCACAAAGACAAATTCTAGAATAATAAAATGCTAAAACTGAGAATGGGAGGTGGAAGACAATATGAGTTAGGATAAATAATCTTTAACACTTCGAGATTTTGATGACAATTTTGATCGTCATTTCAAATCCAACCTCAGAGATTCTGATGATGCTTTTAATCGTCATTTAAGAAACTTTTGTAAAATAATCACCATAAATCTCATTTACGCATCATAACAAAGAGGATCAAGCCTGATGTCATGGAATGGCTGCTCTATGCGTGGCAGGTACTGCACAGCTAGTCTGGCTCATGACTTAGTTTCTTTATCACTTTATTCTTGGCGAATATTATTCTACAGCAAAGTATAAAATTATTGGTTTTTACCTAACTTCAACTCGTCGCTTTGACTTTTTATTTTCATTGTTTTCCTTTACTGAACATACTGCGACAAAGTACAAATATTCAGCTTCAAAATAACACCACAACTAGCATCTTATCATAAAAAGTGTATATACACTGACTGATCAAAGACAAAGATTGCGAAATGAATATACGGTCGAGACTAAAATAAAATTGTGCATCCCTTTCCTTTCATTTTACCACGCAATAAAATGCAAAAATTACCATAATCTATATATTATTATAAAGGTAATTTATTGTATTTTTGCATGGTTTAAACCATATTTACATAGCTTTATTTTATTTTATATATTTATTTTTATTTTTTTGCCAAATATTTTTCTATGGCAAGGTATATAATTTTTAGTTTTCGCCTAACTTAAACTCGTCATTTTGACATTTTATTTTCTTTGTTCTCATTTTTTGAACTTACTACAATAAAGTACAACTATTCAGCTTTAAAATGACACCAAAAGCAACATTCTATCATGAAAAGTATTTACACAGAGGGATCAAAGAAAAGTATCGCACTGTGAAGATGTGGGTCAGCATGAGAGTGACTGACTCCAGCAGAGACATTATGTGCCCGGCTCAGAAACTTGATAGGGTTAAGAATGTGTGTGGGATAGAGGAATGAGCTGGGATGAAGGTTTTCAGTGTAATGAGGCACAAGTGACATGAAGGTCATTTTCTTGTGACCTCTCTAGATCATACTGTATGATAAGAGATCATGCAATCAAAACACAAGTATGATCATACTGATATTCTGAAGGAAGAACTGCATTTTACTTCACAGCTGACAGAAGAGAAACTGATAACAATACAAACTAATAAGACAAAGAGTATTATGTATTAAAAAAAGAAGAAGAAGAAGAAGCAAAAAAAAGAAAAGGCAAGTGAAGTACAACAGAAGAAGAGTGAATACCTTGGAAGGCTGGCTTGTTCATAGTGGCCATACGTGGACAGTAGTGCTTCCCTGGGAACCCTGAGATGTGCACCTCCAGAGGAACAGGACGCACAGATGGACGGAAGTTGTACAGCCCAATCTGATAATACCAATTTCAAGTTTTTCATCTTTAACATGAAAACTACCTATAATCCTATTTTTCTTGAGTGGTGAGGAAGCAGAACCCACAGATGGCATGTATACAGTGTAATATGAGAAAAAATATATAACAGAAGTCAGTATTGATGTACAAAACTGTCACTGAGTTCAGTAATGGCTACAGGTCAAGGGTATAGGACAGACTGGGCAGGCTACATGTGCGTTAGTTTAACCTTAAGGGAAGGCTGCTAGTAAACAATAGCAAATGAATGCCAACCAACATTTATTCTAAAATATCAGACATCTTTTTGAAATGCCAAAAACACTCAATGAAGGAGTCCAATATATATTGTCAGTTATACTGAAAATTCACTGTATTATCTTGTTCCATCACTGATGGGAAATAAGCTGCAAAAGGACAAAAGTTTCCACCAAGTTCAGGTGAATGACCTACAGTTTTATTGAAAGTAATACCAGAATAGTAGGCCATCTCACTTGTCCAATGCCCAGCCAGTTGGCAAGGTCCTTGGCATTGGCGAGGGCAGTGGAGAGGCCAATGACACGGAGAGAGCGAGTGGTGTGGCTGCAGATGAAGTTGGTCCTGGACACTATCACCTCCAGAACTGGCCCTCGATCCTCACCTGGAGCACACGGAAAATGTGAAGACTCAACCGAGGTTCAGACACACATGATTAAGTGATTGGACTATAATGGATAAGACTCTAATACAAACAATGTACTATCAAGATGAACAATAACTTCACATACAGACGCTATCAGAGTACAGGTAGAATACAATAATCTCAAGCAATCTTTCAGAAAAAGAAATTGAAAATATATCTCGCATAAACTAATACCAGGCACCAAATGTTACAATAATGAAAAAGTAAATGCCCACATACACCCAGAAAAAATGCAAAATTCCTCACCCAAGAGATGGATCTCATCAATAATAATAAGACCAACTTGCTTGACGTAGTTTCTGGTCTGCCACGAGCGAGAGATACCATCCCACTTCTCTGGGGTTGTAATGATTACATGGGCAGCCTGATAAAAGCAATCATACATTAATCCTCTGAAAACTAAATTTGGTAACATTATCTGGTACAACCATTAATTATTCCTAAAGACACAGTAGGAAGAATCATGACCAACATACTGACCACTCTCTCTCTCTCTCTTTCATCTAAGGAAAGGGTGAGAAAGAGTCCAAAATGCACGGGAAGAGAAAACGTGATAAAAGAAAAATCTAATCAACAGCAAGCTCAAGCAAATGGAATACAAACTCTTTTACTCAACACTCACACACACAAAAAAAATACTATCCATATATTCTCCAAGTCTCTCAAAAGGGAACTGAAAGGGCTGGTATGAAGACTAGGCTCCTCCCCTATTCAATTAATACTGAGGATCCCTAGCTATCCTTAAGTACATTGGATACTTTGAGTTTCATTTGATAATTGGTTAATGAGAAACTAAATTATTTTTCCACTTCTGATTATTAGAGCTATACTATGCTTCTTGTTATTTAATGTTCATCGTCAACATCATCATCCAGACCTCCTTTCCCACCTCAGGGTAGGGTGAGGAGTAGCAGTGTCCACACAGCCCAAATTTGTCCAATCCAACGGGCCACGCTTCCATTTGCTTGCTCACCATTCAAGCCCCCGGAATCCTGGCTCTATTCCAGAGGCTTGAATGGTGAGCGAATGGAAGTGTGGCCCATTGGACTGGGCTAATTTGGGCTGTCTGGACATTGCTACTCCTCACCCTGCCCTAAGGTGGGAAAGGAGGTCTGGATGATGATGATGAACATTAAATAACAAGAACCATAGTATGGCTCTAATAATCAGAAGTGGCAAAATAATTTAGTTTCACATTAATCAATTATCAAGTGAAACTCAAAGTATCCAATGTACTTAAGGACAGCTAGGGATCCTCAGTATTCAGTTCTAATTGCTGCTAGACAAATCTAATCAACTGGGAAAAGCATTCTGACCTCAACCTGTTAATGAATAGCTACTTAAGAAACAGTATTTCTATTAATTAATGCTGCATGCAAGTTATGGAAATGAAGTGTGCTGTTGCAGTTACTCTGAAGTAAGTTCACAGGACATGGAAAAAAGACTACAGTAGAAAAACCTTAAAAAGTGAACTTGGTGCACCAATTTCATACTACTCCAATCCTGCAATGTACCAATAATAAAGACTTGTTCAAGTTTCATTCTCAGTGTCAAATGACTATCAAGCAAGAAACTGTACCTGGATGGCCCTGACGTCGGGAGATACATCACCAGTCAACTCGACCACCTGCTTCCCAAGTCGCTCCTGGAGACGCACCCGCCAGTCCTCCACCCTCTCCCGCACCAGAGCCTTCAGAGGAGCAATGTAAACAACCTGAAAACCAAAAAATGATATCAGAGAACATTAAATACCTCGACAGCAACTAGGCATGTCATTCATTTAAAAAATCCTGGCTCTATCCGATATGTCAAAAATATTCACCAAGTTCTGTAGCTTCACATAAACGCATCCGACCGAGTCACTCGGTAATAACAATAATAACAAAGAACGTCACCCAAATTCAAAGGGATCATTGCAATGCATTACACAATAAAAACCTATATTGAATTTTGCTAATTTTACCAAGTGTGAAATGAGTTACACATCCATTCACTCACCCAAAATTTCAAAATCTACACTGCAACTTACACACACAACCAATCAAAATCATCTTTGCTCACGCAGTCTCCCTAAACACACTAAACATTGCATTTCCAGCCTAAAATTTAAAGATTCTATGCTCAAACTTATACATATATCCAGCCAAAATTACCTTTGCTTGTGGAGTCTCCCTGAACACCCTGAACATGGCAATCTCAGCTGCGATGGTCTTCCCTGATCCTGTTGGTGCCCCTAGCAGGACGTTGTTGTCGGTGTGGTAGAGGCAGAAGAACAGTTGGGTCTGGATGGGGTTGAAGTGCGTGAAATTGTACAGTAGTTCCAAATGTACATCATTCAGGGCTGTTACCGGTAGCGGCTCCAGGTCTAACAGGTCTGTGGGCAGGGTAGAAAAAACTGATGCATAATATGAACAGAACTATGAACATAAATTATGAAGATGGTAATCCTCTGCAATCAAGCTGCCCACCCTCCATGTCACACCATCCTCATTCATGTATGTTACCTCTTCATCCTGTCCCTCCACGTCATCCTCTGTCTCCTTTCCCCTTCCATCTCAATCACACACTGTACAATCTCCTAGCTTAGAAATGACCCCTTTTATTGATGAGTTAGAAACAATTTTCATTAATTCTTTCTGTACAATATGTCTTTTAAATATTTAATTCCTAATATTATCTGGTAATTTTTTTCAGCTTAAGATAGACTCCTCGATGAACTAAGGATTAATAATTTGGCAATACAGGATATCAATATACAGCCTCTACCGACCGGTGTTGGGTGGGTGTCGCTCAGGCAGTATGAGGTTCTTGAAGTCCATGACACAGGTGGACTCACAACTGAGCCAGCGGTCACTGATGGCTCGCACATAGTACTGGTTGGGCATGGGCTCAAATATTGGGATAGTGAACACAAGCTGCTGCTCTTCCCCTCGTACAACCTAACAAAAAAGGGATGAGGAAAATTGAGAAAGAAAATTTCTATCCATAGTAGTACTCGTATTTGCAGCCCCAAGTTTTTCTGAATGTCAGCCCAGTGAACTGTAGGCTGAAACTAACCCTCTCCTGCAGCCCATCATCCTCATTGCCATAGAATCACTCGGAAGAGCAGTGTGGTCATGTTGGGGTCCCCACATGAAGGTGTCTCTCTCCAGCACCAAACACTTAACTCCTTGAATTTGATTACATTTTTTCTATTTTATGCTTTCTACTTTCAGATGATATTTTCACCTTAGGAAGGATCTCTTTCACTGATTAATGTTGTATTACAGCCATCCTACTAAAATTGCAAAAATAAGATCACATATACACACCTGTTTCTTTGTGATGACAAAGTGTTCATGATGGTACATGTGGTTGCTGTCGGGATCCTCTACCCAGATCCAGTACGTCTCCTGCTTCCCATGAATTTTGTCGTTCCAGCTGGTAAAGCACACAAATGAAGTTAGCCAGGAAAGGAGAAAGAAAATAAAGAAATAAATAGGTCAAGTGGTCATGCCATTATTAGATCATGGCAATATATTTGTATTTATACTTCGGGACCACTATGTATGCTAGCATGTTCAGGTCCCTTTATCCAATGGCAACTCTCAATATGTCATCATCTTCAGCCATAACTGTGCTCAGTCCCATAGTGATTAACTCCCTGTGTGAATTAATTTTAAAATACTAATACAGTAAACCCTTCACAAGTCGAACTTTTAGAAGACGGAATCTTTGGTTAGATGAACTCAGGCTGAAACCATGTATGTAAGTAGGCCGAAATGCGGAAGAAGGGGGAGAAACGGCACCAGGCGGACACGTGGCGCCAGTCTGCTGCATGCCTTTGGAGACAGTAGTTCCACCATTCGTACTGTCATCTAGTGCTGAACAGTGCTCTCCTTTTGCTTTCTGCCTTGCCATGGAAGGTTCAAAGCTTAAAAGAAGTGAAACTGGCACCTCTAGTCGTAAGGGAATGAAGCTAAAAAAAAAAAAGTGTGCGTGTGACTTAGTGTTAAGTGATCATGATTAAAGTTCAGTACTGTACTATTATTACTGCAAGTATTACATTGCAGTCTATTATAGTGATTACATTTAAGTTTAGTTCTTAATGTTCAGTGAAATAAATACTGGGTACTGTTTAGAATGTTACATTAAATTGTGAACTCAGCCACCTCCGTCTCCAAAACAAACTGCCGACAAATCTGTACTGCCTCTAACGAAAGGTAATTTAGGTTTCTTTGTTGTCTTTTTTCATTCATTTATACACTGTACATGCTCCTTTACTTTAGTGTTGAAAAGACAAGTAATAAGTATTGTTTTTGCAATGTGGGGGGGGTGAAAATCCATCTCCAACACACACTGCTGACAGGTCTGTTTACTGCCTCTGTGAATGATTTTCTACCAATTAACCACTTCAGTACTGTGATGCCTATTTCTACTTTAATTTACGCTTCCTCCAGCAGATTTTATGGCACTCAGGACTGGACTCACGTACTGAATGGGTTAACGAAGGCTGTACCAACCCCCTGCACTTCCACAGATCCTTCCTACACTGAATAAAATCGTCTGGTGGCAGCAAGAACAAAATCAAAATACACGCAGCACTGAAGGGGTTAAAGGTATATTAAATGCACTAAATTGTTTTTTGTCATAACTTATTTACAGGCTATATGCTCCTTTAATTTAGTGTTGAAAGGACAAGTAATAGGTACTGTCTTGGCAATTTTGGGGGGTGAAAATTCGGTAAGACAGAAAATTTGGCAATTCGAACCAGGGTAGAGCCCCATATAGTTCGACTTGTGAAGGGTTTAGTGTATATAGTATATACTGGTGAAAAAAAAAAGGGGAGGGGGATACCCAGCAACACCCAATACAATCAGCACACCAGATCAACAAAACTCACGTAAAATCAGCAGCAATGGTGAGCTTAACCCTAAGTACGGTGCGCGTGATGGGCTGAATGGTGGCCTCCAGGGAGAGTAGAGGGAACTGCCATGCTGCAGCCTTCACCTCCTTACCTATACGTTCATGTCGCAGCATCTTGCCTTTGGGGACACACAAACACAACTAATTATAGTGCTATGTTCTAACCTGACAAGTCGAAAAAGAGGTTCAACTATATGAACTGTACCTCCATCCGTAATTCATCCATAGTGAGAAAGATGTTGTGCACCTATTTCAAGAGGTTTACTATTCTGATAGTAGTTTACATCCATATTCCTTCTAAACTCTACAAAGCGCATTAAAAAAAATAAAAATAAAAATAAAAAATTTAAAAAAAAATCCTATTTTCAGACAAGTTTACATCTAGTTAAATTCGTCACAGTGCATCAAAAGTTCCTTAACCCGAAAGAAGTTTAAACACATTTTTTTTTTTATAAACTCTTTAACAGTGTTGTACATAATACAGAATAACAACACTGATCTAGATCTTTTACCCTAACCTGACTCAGATTTCTCCTTGATCATACTTTATTTATGGAGTGCAGCACCGGAAAAAGACAATGCTACAACTCTCCATCCTTTCCATAGCACTTCTTCATAACATCTATCATTTTCTAGTGTTATGCTATTGCTATAACTCAGGAATCAAAATCAAGAGACATCAACTTCAGGCAAAATTCAAGCAGAAAGGTGTATAGTCCTACAACCTACCAATCTCCCTGTGGTCCATGTCTCTTAGGGTCTCAATGGTCAGTCTGCGGTCCTCAATCTTGTCAATGATCTCACTCGTCAGCCTGGCAAACTGCTTCATGGGACTCTCAAAGTGCCACATCTGCAACCAGCAATAAAAAGCCTCATTATCCCCTTTACTATAATTTGTTTTCAATTTTCTAAATGATTTGATTCAGCTCAGGGCATGCCTGACTGAACATTCACTGAAGAGAAAACAACAGCTGTACCAATGCAACTTCAATATGTGAATTCCTGAAAAGGAGGGATGGCATAATCTGCACTGAATGACTGACTGACTGACTGACTGATTACTGACTGACTGGTAGTTTGGTTAGCTGACTGACTGAATAGTGAATGGCTTACCTGGTGCTCTAACATCTTTGCCATGGTGAGGAGTCGGCCGGCCATCAGAGGCCAGTTGCGGTGAAGCACAATCTCAAACAGTGCCCGAGTGATACGCACCGAGTTCTGGGTGGATGGCAGTAGAGTTAGGAATGCACTGTGTTATTGAACACACATTAATCTATCTATATCTATCTATCATCCAACTGTACACTCCATCAACAGTGTAGGGGTCCTGGGACAGGCTACCTAGTCCATACATTTTTAGTAGGGAAGATTATAATGTGATGGTACATAATAGTTATTTGAATGTCTGGTCTAACTGAAAATAATATTTTACAATGGTACAGAAAGTCTTCACTCTAAGTCTCACTCATATATACATTACCATTCACTTTTTTTTTACAAAACTCAGTCAAAATCTCACTCACATCAGTAATATAGTTGACATCAGAGACGAGTGAGAAGCTTTCAACTCTGATACGCGAGATGTGAGACTGGAGGAGAATGTTGACCTTCCCATGGACATTCTCAGCTCCTCCTGCTGCCGCCACTTCACACATCCTATGCAAATCATCCAGCTCAGTCATTTCCTCGTCTCGTACCTGTGAGGGGGGGTAAACGAAGGAAGACAGATTAGGCTACAATATTACTACTTCGTGATCTGATGTGAGGATATATCAGACAAGAGAAGACAAATACAGGATGACATTATTCTGATCTGAGTGCAGTCCACCATCCTCCAGGAGAGGGCTATTCAACCAGCAGCCTGTGGGACAAATCCAGCCCTTGAGTCACTTTTGCTTTGCCCTTGGACTGACTCAGAAGACTGAAAATAAAGCATTAAACAAAAAGTTTTGCATTTTTCTTTTCATTAAGTTACTGCATTTAGTGGAAAATGTAAATGCAAATACAGTAAAACCTCGATATAACGGACTTCAGTACACCGGAATTCGCTTTTATTGGACTCTAGTAGCTACCGGACTAAACTCCTATACAGTATACCGGAAAAAGTCCGATATAGACAGAATCAGTCCGGACTGCCTGACAACTTCAGCTATGTTCACCACAATAAGACAAGTAAGAGACATGTTTTTCAGTGCACAATACAGTATTATTATACCATTTGATTAATGTAGTGAAGGTAAAACACAGTACAATACTGCAATGGTGGTGAAAACTACCGATAAAATCCGGACTAATGTCTGATATATCGGAAAAAGTCCAGATTAGCAGGAGTAAGTCCGGATGTCGCTTTTATCGGAAAATCGCATATTTTGGACTGGCCTGAGCCCCAATTAGTCCGTTATAGTGAGGTCTTACTGTAATATATGAATTTCTCATTTCTTTCTGTGTACAAGTGTTTAGACAGAGGGAAAAAATACAGGTAAAATAATATTTAATCTGGGTTTCATTATTCAGTCCTACTTCTAAAGTAGTTGAATAGCCCTGTCTTGGGGGATAGAAACTGAGTTGTGAAGTGCTAGTATAACAGGCAGCAGTTACATCAATGACACTGCACAAAAGTGTACTTCTTCAGCACCAGGATCATTGTACATTAAGGACAGAATGAAAAATGTATTTATACTGATATACTATATGTTAAATCAAGATAAGTATGAAACTACAATGGAAAAGACTAAAACAAGAGTGGTGATCAATATGTATGAGAAATTAGGAAATTCAGGATTGTACAGTAACAAGAGGCTAAAATGACGGTTAACTTTAGGTGCTTAGAATATTAAGCTGATGATGAAACTAAAAAGGCAGCTTGGTTAGGTGTCTGCAATATAAGTCTTATCATGGCTAACAAGTCCACCTCCAAGCATACCTTCTCCACTCTTATCCTGGCTCCATCACCAGTAATCATTCCAATTCTAAGCCATGTTCATTATGCAGTATGAAGTCTAATTTTATCTTCATTTATCTATCCTTCATTCCATGCCAAACCATCCCCTGGCATATACAGTGCAGTGCTGGTCTATCTTATCATGAGTAAAAAACAGTCCTTTATTCCAACCTTTTTAACGTACTTTTCACTAAGTACTGTTCATATTGGCTGGATGAATCACTCTTGCATGATAATCAAAGACAGAAAATAAAACCCACACTTGAAGACAGAGAATATATGTACCAAACAGTTTCGGTGGACACTGCCACCATCTTCAGTGGTCAAGATAGAGAGAAGGAATGACATTTTGATAATACAAGGGCTCCATTTTATGTGTGTGTGTGTGGAAGGGAGGGGTAAAGGTGAGGTGGGATGGGGTGGATTACTGTAAGCGGGGATTTCCCAAGAGTGAAAGGGGGGGACCAGGCAGGTCAGGTGTAATTCCTGTCTGACCCCACCTGTGTCGGTGCGGGAAGGGACATTTCCACCAGGGACCTCATTATAGGATCTAGCTTGTACATGCCTTCACTATGGTTGAAATTCTCGTATTTTTGGATACACATGGCTTCAATAATCTTTCGTTTCCGAAAGTCTTGACTTTTATACAGTAGATGACTACCTTGCCAGTCAATTCTGTGGTTGGCTTCACAAACATGATTGAATATTGCATTGTTTAAATTACATGTTTTTATGGCATACTTATGTTCCTTAATCCGTGTTTCCAAACTTCGACCTGTTTCTCCTATGTAAACTAGTTCACAGTCTTTGCAAGGAATTTTATATATGCCTGCTTCTGAATATGTTGTACATTTGTTCTTTACTAACATTGATCTGATGGTGGAAGTATACCTAAAGGCAATATTTACATCACTGCTGTAACCTGTTAACTTTAACATATTCAAGTCTGCAACATAAGGCAAAGTGAGGAAGCGTTTCTTTCCTGTGGAGGGGTTTTTAGGTACGTAGAAAGATTGCCTAGCTTTAAGGTATGCTTTTTTAATGAACCATTTGGGATACCTTAAGTTTTGGAAGATTTCCCAAATGAGATTATTTTC
>JAGKTI010009395.1:11964-31062 GCA_018397915.1 Birgus latro | reverse complement strand
TGTAAGAGAGTATGGATCATTTGGGTCAAGGATTGTGTGGGTAAGAGTGAAAGTGGGACTACAAATGTGAGCAATTGTGTGCGTGTATGCGCCAACGCAAGATTGTGTAAGTAGAGTGAGAGAAGAGTTCTGGACAAATGTGGAAGCCTTCTTGGAAAAGTTTGAAAGGAATGAAAGAGTGTTTCTGATTGGAGATATGAATGGAAAAGTGGGGAATGAAAAGGTGGATGGAGTGGTTGGTGAGTGGGGTGTGCCTGTAGAGATGGATGAGAATGGCAGTGCTTTAGTGGACATTTGTTCTGGGAGGGGGTTGGTGTTAGCTAATACCCTCTTCAGGCACAAAATGATCCATAGGTATACATGGCGAGTGGTGAGAAGGATGGACAGTGGAGTGAATGAATGGAAGGCAATTATTGACTGTGTGTGTGTGGATGAAAGGATGAGAAGATGTGTAATGGATGCAAGAGTATGCAGAGGTTGGGGGAGTGGACTTTCTGACCACCACTTGGTGGTGGCCAGAATCAGATCCAAACAAGATGGAAGAAGAGAAGGGAAGGACAGGAGGAAGTATTTCTTACAAGGAGGGTAGAAAAGTTACAAGAGGATGGAATAAAGGCTGGATATAAAAGGGAAGTGGAGGTAAATATAGATTGGAGCAGATGGGGGACGTGTAAGGTGTGTGCAAGATATTCACGGAAGAAATCTGTGCAGCATGTGAGGTGGTGTGTGGGGTGAAGAGAAGACGAAAGGGGGTTCAGGGAACAGCATGGTGGACTGAAGAGATGAGAGAGGCTGTGGCTCAAAAGAAGAAAGCATATAATGAGTGGATGAGGAACAGGGGCGTCGAAGAAGCTGAGAGACGGACGAGAGAGTTATATGTAGAGAGGAGGAGAGAGGTGAAAAGATTAGTAAGAGAGAGTAAGAAGTGAGTGGATGAGGAATTTGGAAGGAATTTGAGTGGAAAGCTGAGAGAATGTAAGAAAATGTTCTGGAAGGAGGTAAAGAGAGCTAGACAGGGTGCCAACGAAGTCAGTGGGGGTGTGAAAGATAAAAATGGTAGATTACTAGTAGAGAAGGGAGAAAAAGTAAACAGATGGAGAGAACACTTTAATGAACTGCTAAACATAGAGAATGAAAGTAATGCAAGTATAAGTGGCTGGGGAATGGTGGGGAGAAGGAGGGTTGTGAAAAGAGAGGAAGAAATCAGTAGGATGGAAGTGGTGGAAGCAATGAAGAAAGTTGAAATGGGGAAAGCCCAAGGAATTGATGAAGTGTGTGGTGAAATGCTGAAGCATGGGGGAGAGATAGTAATAGAATGGATGTGGAAGGTGTGCAGATTGGCTTGGGAGGAGGGTAGAGTCCCGGAGGATTGGAAGTCAGGTATAATTATTCCTCTGTACAAAGGAAAAGGGGAAAAAGCAGTGTGTGGTAATCATAGGGGCATTTGCCTTCTCAGTGTAATAGGAAAAGTATGTGGTAGGATACTTATTGACAGAGTTAGGGAGATAACAGAGGAATTAGTTGGAGAAGAACAAGGAGGTTTTAGGAAGGGAAGAGGTTTTGTAGACCATATATTCATTCTTAGATCCTTAGTGGAAAAGTTTCTAGAGAAGAGTAAGAAGTTGTATGCAGCCTTCATGGATCTGGAGAAAGCATATGACAGGGTGGATAGACAAGGATTGTGGAAGGTATTAAGAATATGTGGAGTGGATGGGAAGTTGTTGAAGGCAGTGAAGAGTATGTATGAGGGTGCAAAGGCTGCAGTGCATGTGGATGGCAAACTAAGTGAATCTTTCCGTTTGAAGGTTGGTTTTAAACAAGGATGTGTCATGTCTCCATGGTTGTTCAATCTGTACATGGATGGGGTTATAAAAGAGATACAAGGTCGGGCAGTGGATGTTGAAGCAGCCCTAGTGAGAGAGGGCAGTGTTTGGAAACTCCCTGTACTGTTGTTTGCAGATGATACTGTGTTGTTGAGCGAAGACAACGGGGAGCTGCAAGGCTTGGTAGATGAGTTTGGGAGTGTGTGTAAGAAATAGAATCTAAAGGTGAATGTAGGGAAGAGTAAAGTGATGGTTTTCGAGAGAAGTGAAGCCAGTGAATGTACAGTGAGATTGGATGGGAAGGATATGGAGAATGTGAGTGCATTTAAGTACTTGGGCAGTGTGATGAGTAAGGATGGAAGTCTGGAGGGTGAAGTGCTCGAAAGGGTGCAGCAGAGAAGGAAGGTTGCTGGTTTGTTGAAAGCAGTGATAAGAAACAGGGAGGTGAGCATGGAAGTGAAAAAGTTGTTACATGACAGTATTGTGATACCAACTCTGACATATGGAAGAGAAGCTTGGACCCTGTTGGAAGGACAGAAGCCAAGAGTGAGAGCAGTGGAAATGAGTTATTTGAGAGATGCATGTGAAGTCACATGGAGAGACAGACTAACAAATGAGGAAGTGAAGGAGCGTTGTGGTGTGGTTGTGGACGTGATAGGAAGTGTTAGGAGAAACACGTTAAGGTGGTTTGGGCATGTGGAGAGGATGGAGAGTGAAAGACTGACGAGGAGAGTGTATGTGAGTGACGTGGAGGGGGCGAGAGGAAGGGGGAGGCCGAGGATGAGATGGAGGGATGGAGTGGAGAGGTATAAGAGAGAGGAGGGTGTGAGTTGGGAGCGGGGTAGTGAAATGGCGGGGGAAAGAGCGACATGGAGGCGATTTGTTCGTGGCCACCTCGTGCGGGATTGAGGCGTCTGGCAATAGATAGATGGATAGATTATTATTATTATTCTCTCTTTCTCTTCACCTTCATCTTAGATGTCAGGTACAACTTGCCTAGCCCCAGGCACCTATGCTTCTCATGGAGCAACATTTGATTGGATGATGGATGGATGGATTATTATTATTTTTATTATTATTGTTATTGTTCTTATTACATCAACCATCATCCAATCCTATGTTGCCCTATAAGGAGCATAGGAGCCTGGAGCTAGGCAAGTTGGTCCTGACATTTAAGATGAGAGTGACCAGCTTCACTCATCCCTGAGTGGCATTATGTGAGCAGTAAACTCCAGCCGCTTTTTGGATATAAACCTTCACAGGCTCACTGCGATTGGAGTGCCCTAATTACCCACAAAATCACCAGGCGCCATAATTTGGCTTATGGTTACCACCCAACATAGGAAATGGTTTCCTTGTGTAGAGGAAACCATTTCTCTTATCACATAGTGTTGAGTCACCCATAGGCAGAACTGTTACCATTATTTCCATTACAGTTACCATTAAACAAATGCTTTGATGTAGACTGATGTTTTTCTTGTCTAGGCAGCCAAGTGAAGATCCATGTTTCACATCACTGTTACCAAAGGAGATGAGCGCTTTACTTCAGCCAGGTTTCATATGGTTCAGTACCATACAAGTTTATGTAAAGATTTTCATTCTGCTAACACAGGTTCATCAGAGTCTTCATTGGATAATGCAAGCTCATCATTAAGATGTAATAAATCATTAGTGCATTTTTATTTCCGTTGTTGTTGCTTAACCTTAGTCTCTCTGGCTGAATAGACCCATTGAGTACGGGTGGCTCAGTTGGTAGAGGGGTGGCCTGCAGTCCTACCGGATCCAGGATCAAATCCACGCTGGGGCAGGGAACAGTTTAAGGATTTGAATTTGATAAAATCAGACTTTTCTGATCTACCAGAAGACCCGCCAATATGTCGTAAAAATACCCCCGCTTATACCAATACACCAGTCCTGTATAAGGCAGCCATAGAATTTATTCAATATGGACTGTGGGTGTTAGCACTGAAGTGGTGACATGTAGAGGTGTATGGTATGTAGGTGGACTACTGGGCCTTGGGAGCAGGCTGTGAAGCCTATGCCCAAAGTTGGACACATTAAAAAAAAAAAAAAATGCTTCTGTGGGGCCATCCTACAGGTACAGTATAGCTAGTACAGTACATACACCATATAGGGATGTGGTGCCCCTTGTGGAAGACTGCCTCACCAGGTTCGGACTGGTGTCCGTCCCAAGGCAAGGTGCAGGGAAATGTGTCGAGTTTGGTTTTCAGATGGACGCCACAGCTGCTCCATCCTGGGAGCACAGTGCTGCCACCATGTTTAGGGTCCTCATCATTGTCACATTAAATTATTTTTATGAAGAAGTGTATTTAATAATCACAAGGTGTGTGAATGTGTAGCAAAGTGATGTAGTGTGATTGGAATTCATGAATCCATTGGCTGTAATGACATGAAGTTACATAAAGGACATTCCATTGCAGGTAACACGAGAGTTCCTGGGCCACATGGTGCAGAACAACTGTGGCCACGTTGTTTCCATATCATCTGTGCTGGGCTATATAGGGCGTAACAATGTTGTTCCTTACTGTGCCTCCAAATTTGGAGTTAAAGGTGAGCCAGTGATATTCTCACACATCTTTATGCACATTTTCCTCATGCATGGCTTTCACACACAATCTAGAGTGTGTTTAAGACTCAAAAATACACTCAGGTCACTCTTGAATCAGTTACTCACACTGGATACATTCATTCATTTATTCATTCATTCATCATCTAATTGGGATAAATCTTTTCCCAAACATACAAACATTATCATTGCCAAGGCTTCACATTATCCCTTTGCTTCAAAAACACTCTTAGTTACTCTCAGAGAAGTTCTGCATCATACACCTACCCTCTAGTTTGCTCCTCTAAGTGAATTAGATGAAATAAAAACAGCAACCAGACATTTGCCAGTTAGCTATGTAACTGTGTGAGAGGGGTGACGTTATGGGCAGAGGAGGGTTAAGGGAGCTGATGATTCCTACTGTTCCTCCACCCATCCCTGCCTATCTCACATACATTAATCAGATACTGCAGGTGAGTGTCTGGCTAATGATTTACTAGCATCTGTCTTACACTTGGTAGTTTGAAGTGGTGGGTGAGTGTATATCATGGCATTTTCCTTAAGTGTCCCACCTTCAGAGAAAAAAAAAAGTTTTTCACTCAGTAGTAAAATATTGTACAGTATATCGGTGCTGAAGCTGAGCTCCTATGATTCACACACACACACACACATGCACACACACACACAGAGCCAGAGCAAACAGATGTGTCTCAACTATCTCTGCAAACCTTAAGTAGTTATCAGGAATTATGTTTGTCCTGTCTCCTGTAGACTTCTAAGAGGTTTAAAGTATTGTCTGTTAATATAGTCTGCCAAAAATGTAAGGAGCCATTGTCAGTAAGTATTTGTGTATACATGAATGTTCATCCCCTTGTGGCGGGGGGAACACAGTCTGGCCGCACTATGGGGTGGTACTACTACTCTGCGGCCAGGTTGTGTTAGGAAGAATTCTGCCATCGTATTCCCTGCGTGTTGTAAAAGGTTACTAAAAGGGGCGGGATGAGGGGACTAGGGACCCCCTCCTCTGTTTTTTAGTTCCTAAAAAGAGACAGGCCATAGAAAGAGATGGGGGATTGAGTTATCCCCGTACCATGAAGATTAGGTCTATGAATATGCATGGATGTAGTATGATTGAGGCTAAAAGGGAGGAGATTGGGAGAATGTTTGTGAGAAGAATGTTGGATGTGCTAGCTGGATGTGTTAGCTTTGAGTGAAACAAAGATGAAAGGGAAAGGTGAGTCTAAGTTTGGAAGTGTGAATGGAAGATTGTCAGGTGCTGATAGAGCAAGAGAAGGTGTGGCCTTGTTAGTGAGCCCGGAAGTACAGCAGTGTGTGATTGAATGGAAGGAGGTGTCATCGAGACTGATGTGGGTGAAAGCGAAATTTGAACATGAGCTGTGGGTATTTGTGGGTGCATATGGGCCTGGTAGTGAAAGGGAGGAAGAAGAGAGGGAGTCTTTCTGGAATGATGATGAGTGTCTGCAGAGCTTTGGAGTGAATGTGAATGTGGCAGTGATGGGAGATCTGAATGCTAGAGTGGGAAATGTAGCAGTTGAAGGTGTAGTCGGCATGCATGGTGTGCCTGGAAGAATTGAAAATGGGGAATGAATGATAGGGATGTGCATTGAGCGAGAGATGGTTATTGGAAATACCTCGTTTGAGAAGGAAGATATTTTATAAGTATACATGGGTGAGACAGAAGGGTGGAAGGGTTGTTGACAGAGCATTGATGGACTTTGTGGTTGTGTCCAGGAAAGTAATAGGAAGATTGTTGGGTGTGAGAGTTTTGAGAGGGGTGGGTGGAGGTATGGCTGGCCACTACCTGGTGGAGGGAAGGTTGAGAGCAGGTAAGAGATGGGTGAGAGCTAGGAGAGTTAGGTTTGGCAGGGAACTTTTGAAAGTGAGTTGGATAAAAGAGAGAAAATGATAGAGAATCAGGAGAAATTGAAAGATGAGTGGAATGCAGTGAAAGATCAAGAGAATGGCAGTGTGGAGGAGGAATGGCAATTGTTTTAGAGTGCTGTGGTGGGGCATGCGGAAGTGGTTTGTGGCGTGAGATGAGTGGGTGGTGGTGTAAGAAAGAGAAGTGAATGGTGGTGCAAGGAAGTAAGTATGGCTGTGGCTGAGAAGAGATGTGCATATGAAGTGTGGCTGCAGAGGAGGGATGAGGATATGAGAGGTATAAGGAAAACAGGAATAGGGCGAGAAGGACTGTGTGTGATGCTACAGTGGCAGCAGATGAGAGGTGGGGTACGCGGTTGACTGAGAATTTTCAGCAGAATAAGAAAATGTTTTGGAAGGAAGTGAAAAGGGTACGAAAGGGAGAGTCTGGGAAGGAAGAGAGAGTAAAAGCAGAGGATGGAAGGATGTTATTTGAGATGGTTGCAGTAAGGAAGAGATGGGCAAAGTATTTTGAAAGATTGGTAAATGTAGAGGAGGAAAGGGAGGCTGAGATTGTGGCACATGAATGGGTGCAAGGAGTAAATGTGTTGGGAGAGTTGAATGATTCTTTGATTACGATAGAGGAAGTGCAAGAGGCAGTAAAGCAGATGAAAACAGGGAAAGCTGCAGGTATGGATGGGTGTGCTGTGGAATGCCTGAAAGGTGGTGGAGTGACTGTTGTTGACTGGTTAGTAAGATTGATGAATGTGTGCTTAGTGCAAGGTATGGTGCCAGTTGACAGGGCAAGTACTTGTGTGGTCCTGTTGTATAAAGGTAGGGGTGATAAGTATGAATGTTCTAGCTTTAGGGGTACAAGTCTGTTGATTGTTGTAGGTAAGGTGTATGGTAGAGTGTTAATTAAGAGAGTTAGAGAGGGTACAGAGGGAGTGATTGGTGATGAGCAGTGTGGCTTTAGGAGAGGGAGGGGATGCATGGATCAGGTGTTTGCTATGAAACAGGTGTGTGAAAAGTATTTAGCGAAAGGTAAGGATGTTTTTTGGGTGTTCATGGATTTAGAGAAAGTGTATGATAGAATTGATAGGGAGGCTTTGTGGACTGTTTTAAGATTGTATGGACTTGATGGTATGTTACTAAAAGGAGTGAAGAGTTTTTATTTAAATAGTAGAGCATGTGTAAGAGTGGAAAATACTGTGATGATAGAATTGATAGGGAGGCTTTGTGGACTGTTTTAAGATTGTATGGACTTGATGGTATGTTACTAAAAGGAGTGAAGTGTTTTTATTTAAATAGTTGAGCATGTGTAAGAGTGGGAAATACTGTGAGTGATTGGTTTCCTGTGAGAGTGGGGCTGCGCCAGGGATGTGTGATGTCGCCTTGGTTGTTTAATATTGTGTTGGGTGGAGGTCTGAGTGTGGTGAATGTTGATGGTAGAGAGTGGAATCTGAAGCAGCTGCTGTTTGTGGGTGATACTGCACTGGTGGCTGATTCAGAGGAGAGATTGAGACAGTTGGTAGAGGAGTTTGGAAGGGTGTGTGAAAAGAGGAAATTGAAAGTAAATGAGAGTAAAGTAATGAAGTGTATGAGGTTGGTAGATGGTAGGAAGATGAATATAGTTTTGAATGGTGAATTGCTTGAGGAGGTAGAGGGTTTTAAGTATTTAGGGTCACATGTTGCTGTGGGTGGAAGAATAGATGCAGAAGTGAAGTTTAGAATGAATGAAATAGGAAAGGTGCTGGGAGGAATGAAAAAAGTGTTCAGATGTTGTTTGCTTAGAATGGATGTTAAGAGAAGGCTGTATGAGGGTGTTGTGGTACCAACTGCATTATATGGGGCTGAAACATGGAATATGGGTGTAGTAGAGAGGAAAAGTTTGATTGTAATGGAGGTGGGATGTCCGAGGAGTATGTATGGAGTGACGTGTATGGATCGAGTGAGAAATGATGCAGTGCGAAGGAGAACTGGAGTTGTTCGGGAGATGGCTGATCGAGTTGATCAGAGGGTGTTGCGATGGTTTAGGCA
This sequence comes from Birgus latro, assembly GCA_018397915.1. Classification (NCBI taxonomy): domain Eukaryota; kingdom Metazoa; phylum Arthropoda; class Malacostraca; order Decapoda; family Coenobitidae; genus Birgus; species Birgus latro. The sequence continues at coordinate 22,752 of JAGKTI010009395.1, read as the reverse complement.
TATGGAGAGAATGGATAATGAGCGATTGGTGAAAAGATAACTATATCTGATGTGAGAGGTGTAAGGGAGAGAGGAAGACCATGAATAGAATGGACGGACAGTGTGAAGAGAGCGTTGGATGCGAGAGGGATGTCTGTGGAGCAAGGAAGTGTGGCTGTGTGTGATAGAAATGAATGGAGAGAAATTGTGAGTGAATAAATGATGACACAGCCATGAGGGGATATTCTCCCACATTTTGTCTGATCAGCTGATCAGGTCAAATGTGGGTTAGGGGATGGGTCCATTATGATGTGGCAGGGTTAAACCAGCTTGGCTGTTGGGCCTTGCTGCGGATGTCACTGATTGCTCTGCGCAGTTGACCCTCGTGCGGTGTGGTGCGGTGAGGATCTGTCCCTTCTCCCCTTTGGGGCTAAGATATTATTGTTGGGTTGGTGAGTAATTTGGGAGTGTGTCATCCTGTCTCGGCTACCTTCCATCCCCTGGGGGAAGCAGCCTAGATATATAGGAAGATAGATGATTGTTCATAGGAATCTCAATAACAGCTGTTAGTACAGCCATCAAACTTGGCTAACAGTGTAAAGATTGAGGGATCTGAATTTCCAGGATTTGACAGTGAAACAAGTCTGATGGATTTAGTTAAAATGTTGATTATGAGAATTAGCGAACTAGAAAAGATAGTGGAGGATCTAGTATCAAGAAACATGCCTGAAAATACTGAAATCACTGTACAGTGTCTGATACAGGCCAGTGAGACGGCAAACCAGGAGATTGAGAATTTGAAATAAGAAAATATCGAATTAAGGAGAAAATTAGAAGAGAGCAGTAACAAAATGGAGATAGTAAGTAGTGTGTTAGAAGAGCAAAAGGCAAAGTGGGCAGTTGTGGAGGAAGAATAGAAAGAAGTGGTTAGCTTAAGGTAAATCTTTCAAGAAGAAAGGGAAATGAACAAGAAGAAATGGAAGAAAATGTAGTGAAAATATTGAAGAAGAAAGAGAAAATAGTGAGAGAAACTCTTGAAAGGAACAGATGTATGGTAATATTTGGAAACATGGAGGAGGAAAAAATGGTTAGATCTGTGAGACTCAAGAGAGACTTGAATCAAGTCAAAAAATATTGGGCAAGATCGATCCTGAAGGAAGCAGGTGGGAAAAAGAAATTGAGCAAGTAAGGAGGATCGGGATGTATAAGAAAGGGGAAGCAAGACCAGTGAGAGTTAAGTTGGTAGTAAATGGCATACTTAAAGTGACCTGGAAACTAAGTAAAGAGGTAAGGGATGGAAAATATTATAGTAAGAAAAGATCTGAATGAAGAAGAAAGAGAAGTTTTACAATCTTTGAAAGAAAAAGTAAAGGAAAAAATGACAGGAGGACAGAGGAAGAATATAATTTTTTTTGGGGGGGGGAGTGTGATGGATATGAAAGTAAGGAAGTGGTATGTGAGGAACAAGAAGTGAAGAAAACAAGGGGGATGGATGTGAATGCAAAAAAGAGAGGAATGAGTAAAGATAAAACCACGGCAGTTAATCTAAAAATCATGTATAGTAATGTAGATGGGTTAATATCTAAGAAAGAGGAAGTTGGAGACTATATAAGTGAAAAGAAACATGAAATTGTTTGCATGGTGGAGACTAAATTGCCCCTGGGTGTTGTTACAAAATCATCTGGATGGAACAGTTATAATATTTGGAGGAAGGCTAGAGAAAACAATTTTGGGGGAGATGTAGTGATTTTAACCTGTACTGACTTATGAACAAAAAATATAGAAATTGAAAATACCCCCCGCTGAACTTTTGGAAATGGAAATAGAGGGCTGTTATGGAGAACAAATATATATAATAAATATTTTATGTGCCCCCCAAACTAGGGCATGGACAAAAGATTATGAACTTCTAATAAGAGAATCCATTATTAAGTTAAATATGTTAATTGAAAGAAGAAATAGAATAATAATCATGGGGAGGTTGATTGGGAAAATATGGATGCTGGGAACAATGAAGAATCATGAGGAAATAAATCAGTGGAATTGGTGATGGAAAACATGTTAACTCAATTAATTAAAGAAAATACAAGAATTAGAGGAGACTACAAACCATTAAGGCTGGACTTGGTATTCACAGAGAACCCAAATGATGTGAAGAACATAACCTGCCAATGCCTGTTTGGTAAAAATGATCATCTGGTTATTGAAATAGAAGTGGTGGGAGTAAGGGAAGGAGAAAGAGATGAAAAACACAGAGATAATAGATACAGTTACAGGAAGGCAGACTTTGCATCCCTGAAGAACTTATTCCAAAATGTAAACTGGAGTAAAATGAATGCGATCACAAATGTTGATGAGAAATATGAGTTTTTTATAGAAGTATATAAAAGAGGAGTTACTAAATATGTCCCAAAATTCTCCACAGCAGTGGAAAGGAAAAGGGATGGTTTAACAATAGGTGTAGAATGGCACATGAGGCAAGAAAAAGAGCATGGAATAAAGTGAGAAGAAGGTATAGTGAAAGGGCTTGGGAGGAGTACAAGCAGGTAAGAAATGAATATGTAAGGGTGCGGAGAGAGGAAGAAAGGAAATACAAAAAAGATGTTGTAACTAAATGTAAAAGAGAGTCCAAACTATTTTATAGGTTTGTAAATGGTGTTACGTCCCATATCCCACACTGCCACAGGCTGCAACAGCAGTAGTTCAGTATAGGAAGGACGTTGCCCAGTGAGTTGTTCTTCCTGTGGTCAGCCCTTAGGTGTACAGTACACAATATCGGCTGAGGTGAAAATAAACACTGGCTTCTTAAAGTTCACTGTCATTATTTTCCAAATAGCTCCACTTAATGCTTGCTAACTTCACTGTTCTCACATGCACTGAAACTATACAAACTTTACTAACTGCTGTTTCACCTAATACTTGACAACACTTCACTGTTTTTACACTTCACTGTTTTCACAAGTACCGAAAATGTACAAACTTCTACAACACTTCTCTGTTTGCCAACAACACTTCACTCTTTCACAAATACCAAAAATATACAAACTTCACTGACACTGCACCGACACCCAACTAAACTTCACCCAAACTGACAGAGGCCCAACTAAACCTACTATTGTCTCATCCCTCATTCTTATAGAACCTTGCATTATTCAAGAAACTTCTAGCACAAACTTGACAGTGCAGCAGTTAACAGTTACCTAAAGACAACCAAAATATGCCAGTCTTCTTACATTTCGTAGCACTCTAAATAATTTACCAAACTTAAATTAAATTATATAAATTTAACGAACAATCACGTAAATAAAACAATACAGTATAGAGGAAAGGAGCATAAAAATTAATGCATAATTTATGAAACAACTACACTCACGAACAGCATGCAAACTGGCAACTCAGACTCGTACCGAAACTGTAACATCGGGAAACATCGAGATGCTTCTCGAGCACGTAACTGGCAGATCTCGCCTTGTAACAGTGGTAAAATGAAGGTTAAGGCCAGTATAGTATAATATGATTGAGGGATGGAGATGAAACTTACGAAAGAGAAGAAGGATTGTGCGAATAATGAACCGCAAGCTGCTGTCAGTCTGTGTGTTGGAAGAGGATTTAGAGAACCTTAATTGGAACCCAGGATGATGAGAATGGCAGAAATTGCAGTTTACATGGATGAGGTGCTACAGCTGATGAGGGACTTGCATGTGAGGAAAGCAGTGTGACCAGATTGTGTGGCTGGATGGATCCTGAAGAATATGCTGACCAATTAGTGTGGCCTGTTTATGTCATCATTACAAGCTCTCTGGAAAATGGACAGTTACCGAAAGACTGGAAGAGCACATATTGTGCCAGTCTTCAGGGGAGGAGATAGGGATAATCCACTCAGTTATAGACCTGTATCACTCACCAATGTTGTTTGTAATATCTGTGAGAAAATTATATGAAAAAGATGGATAATGTATTTTAAAGAAAATGTAGTGCTAACACCAAGACAATTTGGATTAGGGAAGGAAGATCTTTATGACTAACCTATTAAGTTTCTATAGTAGGGTAATAGATGTCATACGAGAGAAGGGTGGGCAGATTGTGTCTTGATCTCAAGCAAGCATTTGACAGGGTGCCCTATAAGAGACTGCTGGAAGTTGAAGACCTTTGGAAGGGTGCATGAGAAACTGTTAAAGTGGATGGGAGATTATCAGATAGGAAGGCATATGAAAACATTTATAAGTGACAAGGTTTCACAGTGTAAAAATGTGACTAATGGAGTACCCCAGGGTTCTGTTTTAGCCCTTGTAATGTTTCTGGTATATATAAATAAGTTTCATGTATTAGAAATGGGAATGAGTGAAGAAAGACTGCATTGGACATATATGTAAAATGTTCTAAACCAATACAACAATCCTGAAGAAATAGATAGAGATAACCCAAAAAAAGGTACTGTATTTTTCTCATGTTTTCACGTCTTTTTTGTTTATGCCTTTAACTAACTTGATGTAATGCTGCTGTCAGGTGTCTGCCCTTTCCTCTCTTCCATCCTTCTTTCCTTCCATCCTATTCTGTCTTTCTTTCCTTCACTCTTTCCTCATCCTTCTGCCTATGGGTGACTTTACACTCCTTCTTCTGTCTTTCTTTCCTTCATTCTTTCCTTGTCCTTCTGCCTGTGAGTGACTCTACAGTGAGTGACAAGCCAAATGGTTTCCTGTACACCAGGAAACCATTTACTATGCTGGGTGATAACCACATAACCAAATTTTGGTGCCTGGTGGTTTAGTGGGTAATTACAGTGCTCCAATCAGATTGAGCCAGTGAAGGTTTATATCCAAGGGATGGTTGGGGTTTATTGCTCATGTAATGCCACTCAGGGATGAGTGAGGCTGGTCACTCTCATCTTAAATGTCAGGACCAACTTGCCTAGCCCTGGCCTCCTATGCTCCTCATGGGGCAACGTAGGATTGGATAATGAATGAATAAATGAATGTATAAACATAAACAGGGTGGTTGTGTGTGTTTTGCAAGGGAGGAGAATTATATTTTCTGCGTGGGTTGAGATAATGGGTGTAGCTGTATGTGTTTAGGCAAACTTTACACAGTCAAACGACGGTAATGACAGAGATTACCACGGTCAGTTGTGGTGGAAGCATTTGGGTGTGCTTCGCTTGTAAATTTCAGTAGTTACAGCATTCAGCATTGATTTTGACTGTTTCACCAGCAAATACAAGAGTAACATAAGAGGATAACAGTACTAGGAAAGAAATGGTGGCAGACAGAAAAAACTGAAGGAAAAAAAAACAAATACTAACTTCTCTGGGAAGTTGAGAGTTGTGGAGTTTGGCCAGGCCAAGATTGACCCCTCTCTGCCCTCCCTTTTGCAAGTTCAAAGTAAACTTTGATAAGAAGTCATTGTGTGGGAAATTTACTCATTCACTTTTCTTGACGTACTTACTTTTCCTTATTCATACTAACACTTATCATACACTATTGTAATTCCTTAGTTATGCAAATGTAATCACTACCATAAACCAAGTTATGTACAGAGTCATCATCATCATCATCCATACCGGCAGGATGAGGAGTAGCAACGTCCAGACTTCCCAAGTTTGCCCACTCCAGTGGACCATGCTTCCATTCACTCATCATTCAAACCTCCGGAATCCTGGCTGTATCTTATATGCCAAAAACTTTCACCACATTCTGTAGCTTCACATAAATGTATACAGTATTATGGTACTATTTACATTTTCTTTGTTCACTCAGTATTTTCCAAACGAATGATACTCAGGGAAGCAGGGAGGGCAGAGGGGCACCTTGCATGAGTAACACTGCCAGGTGGTGAGCATTCTTTTTCGTTGCTGCCTCTCAGTTGTTGCACATACATGGCATCACATCTGTGTATTTCTGCCCATTCTCGTCGGCCCCTGTCCTTCACTGGATGGTGGCATCTCCTGGTGGTGCTGTGCCACCCATTCCCTTGCAGCTGGTCTGTCAGTTTGGTCACGAACTGCACTTGTATGCCCCCGTGGCACTGACGACTGGTGACCATGCTCCTGCAAGATCTCGAACACGTATTTATGCATGAACTTCCGCATAGAGATCGTCTTCCCAGTTTTCTGGCAATAGTAGTGATGCGCATTCTTGTACCACTTGACAGAATGACAAATGCACACCACACTACCAATCTGCATGTCGCTTTTATCAGCCAAGTGCATCTTATGATTGTAGTCTGTGATCACAGCATTTGGCTTTCAAATACACACGCCCATCACACGATCTTTTTTTCTTATGTTGATGAGAGCACTTTGTGCACAGTTGATACTATGTGCACATCAAGCTTGTCTTACCATCGCAGGGCAAGGAGATCAGTGCTATGTTGCAACTGAACTGTCTGTCTCTCTCTCTTTCTCAATCTGTACTGAAGTGTGGCATGCCACATTGGTTCAGCCTGATTGTGCCACACGAGCCAGTGCCTTTTGAAAGCAGGTGCATTGCAAACTCTGGAGAGTTGTACCTTTTATATGTGTTGAGTATGTGTCCTCTATCCACATAATCTTCTATCACTTTTTTCACTACTGTGCCAGAAATTCCAAGACGATCATTATGGAGAATATTGGACATTGCCCAATTATCATATCTAGGACAACACCCATATCACAATCACACAGTACAAATATCTTGATGCCAAAACAATGACGTTTCAGGGAGATGTAATGCCTGAAACAAATATGGCCCCAGAACATCAGCAACTCGTCAATCACAATCTTTGAAAAGCCCCAAAATAGCATTTAATTTTACCTTTGAGGTCCTCAAAAACCGGCCTAATCTCATGCAAACTGTCCGTTTGGTTTCTGGTACGCATTCCAAGCCATGTGCTTGCTGAATGCATCCACCTGTCAAAACATTGGCTGTCCAGTAATCAGCAGGCGCATATTTCTTCACCAAGGGCATCAACATCATCAAAGCCATGAACACGTACAATAGGTGCTGTCACGTCAGTCTCCAAGCCATGTCCTGTAGGTCTCTTTCTGTGCCTGGTTTGCAGTAGTCTGGTAAAAAAAGCGACTGGTCTCCCTCACAGTCATCGCCATCAGTTGTTTGTTGAAAAACAGCAGGAAGAAACTAAGCACTGAACTGGTTGCTGCTGTCAATCCTGTCATGTCCTGAACACCTGAGTTACTGTTGTTGAAGGTGAAGGTCCGTGGTCTGAAATCTGTCGTGTTGTCTGTGTTTAGGCTGCTCGAGAAGGGAACACCTGCACTCCCGACTGCCTTAGCAACCTCCCACATTGTGCGGCAGATTTATGCACCTTATGTTCACACCGAGGGGCTGACTGCATCCCTGGCTCCGTAGATGATGTCTCTGGTGTATGCAGTGGTGCAACACTGCTTGATGGTGAGAGGGCACATGAGGTGGAGGAAAGTGGTGAGAGGGCATGTGAGGTGGAGGGAAGTGGTGAGAGGGCATGTGAGGTGGAGAGAAGTGGTGAGAGGGCATGTGAGGTGGAGGGAAGCGGTGGTGAAGGAGTGGGGACGGCAGGACAAGCTCGGTGCATTTGCACTGATGGCGCATCTTCCTCCGATGTTCTCCTTTCCAGCAGGAAATAGTTATTTCACCACCATTCTCTCTCTCTCTCTCTCTCTCTCTCTATCTCTCTCTCTCTCTCTCTCTCTCTCTCTCTCTCTCTCTCTTTCTCTCTTTCTCTTTCTCTCTCTCTCTCTCTCTCCTTTTTTTTTTTTTTTTTTTTTTTAAGTCGTGGCACAACACTGCAATGATGTGAAAGTGGAGCATCCTCCCCGTTCTCAGAAGAATCATTGTCATCGTCCTCCTCATCAAGTAGTATTGCATACAACTTATTGCCTTCCTCGTCACTAGGCTCATCGACACTACTGCCACGTTCATCCTCAGATCCAACCCTGTCGGTGTCAATTTCCTCACCCCAGGGGAATAGTTCCAACTTGATTTCAGGGCTGGTTAGGCCCCAACGAGCACACGGAGAGTCAGAAATGATAATCAGATGTCCGCTCATCACGGTGACAAGCACTGAACTGACAGATGGGATGCCAGGGAGTGTAGTCTAGGTCAGTCTCAAGACATCCGAGATGTTCGTTCACTTCCCAAAAATTTTCGCTGTTTTCTACAAGCCGTGCGGCATTGATGTCAGTGGCCATGCTACGGAAAAATGTCGTTCGACGCTGGCAGCCACGGAAGGGTTAAAAAAAGCATTTCACCATTATGCATCATGGAATATAAGTGAGGACTAATTGTGTGTGATGTTATTTTATGGGTGTTACTCTGCATACCCAGAATGGAATGGTGCTGTATAATGCCACTGTGGTGTGACAGGTATGACAGAAGCCCTGGCTGAGGAGATGCGAATGGAGAGAAGATCCGGTGTGAGAGTGACGGCTGTTCATCCCTTCCTTGTGTCTAACATCAGCGATGTCAAGCCGAACTTCAAGTAAGATACATTGGAACTGCATCATAAACAGTGACAAATCTGTCTACTGTCAGCTGATTTTTAAAAAGTACAAGTTTTCTGTTATAAAATGCTGCTTGTATGGCACAGTGTTACAATTAATGTACAGAACTAATATATGCCTGATCAGCATAGTACAGTACTGTGTAAGAATTATAGGTGTGCAATACTTCACATGTTGCAGAAAGTATTTAATTACAAGTATACAGGCAAGTGTTGGTTAAACATGTCACCAAGGGATGATGTGGACTAATTATGGTGGCAGGTTTCCATGGCTGTTTGAGGTGCTAGAGCCAAGTGATGCCGCTGCCAGAATCATCCGTGGTGTCAGGAGGAACCAAGAGGAGCTGTTTCTACCAGAGAAACTCAAACCATTTATGGTGTTTTCAAAGTGAGTCAGCTGCTTGTACTGTAAACATTTCCTTTCCACTTCTATTACACAGCATCATAAATCTTACATAAGTAATTTTCATCAGCTATTGACATCTCACATGTTGAGTACGACCCAGCATATTGTCAGTGTCAGTGCTTACAGCCTCATCTCATACCCCCCTACTGCCAGTTCATTTATAATTTGTACTGTACCTCCAGGTGGTAGGTGGTGGCAACCATCATCCACTCACCTGATGTAGTGCTGCCCACTTATTCTTTCACATTTATCATTTTACCTCTTTGTCTGCCTTCCTTTCTTCCTGTTTCTCCATCTTCTTTCTGTCACTTAATATTACTCTTCTACTTCTGGCAGTTTTACTATCTGTCTATCTATATACCTAGGCTGCTTCCCCCAAGAAAAGGGTGGTAGCTGAGACAGGACAACACACTCCCAATTTACTCATCCACTCAAACACATTCATTTGCATCTTAGCCTCAAAGGGAAGAAGGGACAGGTCTTCACCGCACCACACCACACGAGGGTCAACTGTGCAGTGCAGTCAGTGACATCCGCAGCAGGGCCCGACAGCAGAGCTGGTTTACCCCTGCCACATCATAATGGACCCATCCCCTTACCCGCACCTGACCTGATCAGCTGATAAGACCAAACGTGGGAGAATATCCCCTCAGGGCTGCGTCATCATTTTTTCATTTACAGTTTCTCTTCATTCATTTGTATCACGCACAGCCACACTTCCTTGCTCAACAGACATTCTTCTTGCATCAAATGTTCTCTTCACACTGTCCATCCATCCTATTCGTGGTCTTCCCCTCTGCCTTACACCTCTCACATCAGATCTAGTTATCTTTTTCACCAGTCACTCATTATCCATTCTCTCCATATGCCCAAACCATCGCAACACCCTCTGCTCAACTCGATCAGCCATCTCCCGAACAATTCCAGTTCTCCTTCGCACTTCATCATTTCTCACTCGATCCATACCGTCACTCCACACATGCTCCTCAGACACCTCATTTCCATTACAATCAAACTTTTCCTCTCTGCTACACCCATATTCCATGTTTCAGCCCCATATAACGCAGTCGGCACCACAACACCCTCATGCAGATTCTCTTTACATCCATTCTAAGCAAACGACATCTAAACACTTTTTTCATTCCTCCCAGCACCTTTCCTACTTCATTCATTCTAAACTTCACTTCTGCATCTATTCTTCCATCCACAGCAATATGTGACCCTAAATAATAAAAAAACACTCTACCTCTTCAAGCAACTCACCATTCAGAACTGTATTCATCCTTCTACCATCTACCAACCTTGAACATTTCATCACTTTACTCTTATTCTCATTTACTTTCAATATCCTCCTTTCACACACCCTTCCAAACTCCTCTACCAACTGTCTCAATCTCTCCTCTGAATCAGCCACCAGTGCAGTATCATCCACAAACAGCAGCTGCATCAGATTCCACTCTCTACCTTCAACATTCACCAGACTCAGTCCTCCACCTAACAGTCTTGCATTCACCTCCCTTACAACACCATCCATATAAATATTAAACAACCAAGGTGACATCACACATCCCTGCCGCAGCCCCACTCTCACGAGAAACCAATCACTCACAGTATTTCTCAGTCTTACACAAGCTCTACTATTTACATAAAACCTTTTCACTCCTTTTAGTAACATACCATCAAGTCCATACAATCTTAAAACAGTCCACAAAACCTCCCTATCAATTCTGTCATATGCTTTCTCTAGATCCATGAATGCCCAAATCACATCCAAGCTCTACTATTTACATAAAACCTTTTCACTCCTTTTAGTAACATACCATCAAGTCCATACAATCTTAAGACAGTCCACAAAGCCTCCCTATCAATTCTATCATATGCTTTCTCTAAATCCATGGGCGCCCAAAACACATCCTTACCTTTTGCTAAATAC
>JAGKTI010009393.1:18949-31066 GCA_018397915.1 Birgus latro | reverse complement strand
ACTAATGTATCAGTGCCGTCCAGTGCTATAACAGAGTATTGTTATCAACTTTGTTAAAGATACCAGTGTAACAGACGTGCCGTGAATACTGTGTTCATACTACCATACATTCCCACGGCCGGTAGAGTCAGTTTATTTCTGTGTAAACTTGTCACAAGCCAGTCAACGGCTAACCCAGTTCCTGTGTAATGGTAAATGTCATCTTTATCTCTGGGAATTTACTTTGAATATATGTTTGTCAGTGGTTACTGCTGTGTTTTTGTGTCCTATCCTCTCCCTAATATACCGACTCGGTCTTGAAAAAGAACTCGCTGTAAGTCTGCGTATTTGGGGTGCGAGAAGTCGACCCTCATAAACGCGACAGGTAAAAACGCCTGCCTCTCGCATACGCATCTGAGGGACAAGTAGTTAGCCCTCAAATACGTAGCATAACAACTGGTACCTTTCCTCCACCCCATTCCCTCCATTTACTCCTCCCCCTCCCTCTTCTTCATCTACTATGCATTTTCTTTTGTGTGTGTACATACATGAAATTATATAGTTTTATGTACGGTGTGTGTGTGTAAGTACCGGAATGTGTATTTTTCCATTGCTCTATAAATTAGCCTTCAGTGAGGTAATAGCTGTCTGTACCTAATGAAAACGTACATATTTATGAATAACAGGCGCGTGCCGTGCATATTATGTCTTTAAAGATTATTTTAACCTGAATCTCAGTCTAATGGAAGTCTGTAGCTTCCTCCAAACTCCCTCCTACTCTCCATCCCCCACTTCCTTCCCTCCTCTTCTCCCTCCCCCCCCTCTTCCTGTCTTCCTTCTTCCGCCCAACCTCACCCCCCTTTCTCTTCATCCTCCACCTCTTTCCTTCCCTACTTCATTTTCCTACTCTTTCGCTTATTCCCTCCACTCCCCGCTCCCCTTATTCCTCCTCTCCTCCCTCCCCCTCTGACTTCTTTCCTTTCACAAAAAGCGGTAGAAATTCCTTTACCCACTTTCCTCCCTCCCTCCTTCCCCTCCCCCCACCCCCTAAGCATCCCTCCACTGCGAAAGGAAACACACACATATAGCTAATGGTTTTATTAAAAATAACAGGTCTTCAGACTCTGGAGACACAGCTATATGCAAAGCTTTCGTTATGTAAACCATTGAGACACTATATAAAAATTAGACTGCAAAAAGCAACAATATTCAAAGAAATTAGTGAACTAACCACTAATCACACTTGCATAAAAAAAATATCATCTACTTTTCTGTTGTAAAAAAAAAAAAAATACAATACTTGTTACCTCATGCAAAGAAAACTCCTCTATTGTACCAATTATTCTCCCATCTGTAAAATGAATTAGCAAATAAAGATCTAGGCAGCTCATCAATTAAGCTCTTAAATTTTTCTAAGGCAAATTCAATCCTGTAAAATTACACAGTGGTGGATAAGGGAACATTTACTGAGAAAGCCAGCTGTTCAGTTATTCAGTGTAAAAAATGTTATATGGCAACTACAGAATCAGAAACAAAAGCTTACCTTTAATACTGCCAGCTTAATTATATACTGTATTATAGTACCAAGCAAACTGTGGGGCATGCTCTAGGTATTTCTCATTTATCAACAAAATTTGGCATTCAATATTGTATCAAACAACCTATATATCTCTTTCCATTAACCATGAATTTACTATACTTATACCATAAAAACATAACCTAAATTCACATATACAGTATTCAAAACAAACAATTAATCATGAAACCTAAACTACAAGCTGCAGATAAGAGGAACCTACACACTACATCACTGATCAATCTTATTCAGGTCTGTCTTGGTCCTTTCAAGTTAAAAATAAACACATGGAAAAAAGTAGGGGTCAGGCAGGGAAACTCAGTGTGGTTAAGAGAGGCTTGATGTGGGAGTTCAATTCTTTATTGGGGAATATATTTAATTTTTACAGGCTTATAGCAGGGAGATTAATTTGGGGGTAGACTCAACATTCTTCCAATATCACAGTTACTTGGTAAGACATATATCTGGGAGATCTTAAGAGCAGCCAGGAAATCAGTTTAAGAGTGCTACATGAGGGATGAGGAGTGACTATGAACACATTACGTACAAGTTAAGGGATTCAAAGCTATTACTAGGTCAGATGGCACTTCACCTGACGGTATTAAAGAATTTGATATGAGCGTATGAGGGTTTCAAATCTATTATGGTGATGGGTGGGAAGGGAAAAGGGTTTCAGTATCTTACTCAGGTAACTTAGTGTTACTATACAGTATCTATATACCTCACTGCAACTTGCTATCACACAGAGGTTCACCAGAAAAAGATATTTTGATGTAATAATCTATGAGCTAACTTTATTTGACAGGCAAATGATGATCTGCCTTTGTTCTAACAGGTAATAATAACAGTTAATAGTCCAGTTATTTGATTCACTATCTGGAGGAGTAAGTGATGTGCTAATTAAAGAGTGCAGATACATGGGCATGCATGAGACTTTTCCTAATCCTTGTAAGTATTTCATTTCAGTAGCCTTAACATCTGGAGATTAATCTCTTCAGCCAGAGCATGTCATTTATAGTTTATTCTTGCTTTCTCCAAGTAATTTTATTGTATTTATAGAAACTTTCCATACTGGACAGGTTAGGTATAGAGATCATTAACCCCTCCACTATTAGGATGATTCTTTAGTCAGAGCCATATCATCTGGCAGCAGCAAGAATAGGAAGAAAATAAAGTCCCTGACTGAAGAGGTTAAAGAATGCATGGGGTTTTAATTTCATGCCTTGCTTAACAGTGATTTGAGGGGAATTATATAAACAATATTCATAGGAAACTACATCCTCACAAAACAGCAAACCATCTGCAGTACACACTAAGAACATGAAAAATATTAACAGATGCAAAAGTTGAGAATCACAAATCAAACCCTGGAAGGAATCAAATATAAAACCAAGCAACACATAAGTCTCAAGGGATAACATTCAGTTCATAACTTTCTTTAATGAAAAACAACACGTCATCCTTTTACATATGCCTTGTATATATATATATATACAGTATATATATATATATATATATATATATATATATATATATACACACAGTATACATGTATGTATGTATGTATGTATGTATGTATTATATTTCAGGTTCACAGTAACTTACAGAAGAGCTGCCCTTTAAAGCTCCACTGCAAATGACAAACTTAACTCACAAAGTTAATTTGCCAGTTTCCCTCAGTGTACACTGGCAATTGTATGAACAAGAGGCTGGACATTATATTAGTTAAGAGTACGAAGAGAAACAGGAGTGATAGAGACACACACACACACACAATGATAGCCTGGAAGCATTTCCATCGCAGTTATGCCCTGTTCAGTGGGGTTTCCTGAAGGATGCAAGTTATCAGAGATGGTGGTGATGAAGTTTATGAAAAAAATGATATTCTGAAACACATCCCATTATTTAAAAGATAGACAGCTTTTTTATTACCCAGTGAAGCCAGAATCTCCTCACATGGGTGGTTCTCAATACAGTATGTCTAAGTTGTTTTCCAAAATGCCACAATTTTACCCATTCAACTTGTGTTGTGAATTGGAGAGATATGGCAAATCAGTTCTACAAGCAGTTGAGGAACTTCAACCCTTAACTTCAATGATGTATTTTCCACTCTGATACTGCTACCTCCAGACAATTTTTTCAGCTCTGGAAAAGTCTCTCATGATGAAGGGGTTACTGAAAATTGTATGCATCCCCTCCAGTTCATTAAGTCTCCTATGCTGAATAAAATAATCCAGACATAGCAAGAATAATGCAAAATATGCATCATCATATACTGAAGGGAATAATACACAATTCATCAAAAAGTTGCTATGGATCTAATAGCAAATAAAAACATTTAAAAAGGTGACTTTAAAAGGAGACTGACTGTTTATAATGATAAAATTAATAGCAAAGGAAAATGAATATGCAACTATTCTCCCTGTATCATGCAACCTCATTTGCTTTACAGATATCTGAGATATGTAACTACAGTATAAATATAAGTCATAAAATATAACCAAATATACATACACTGCATATATATGTACACATATTTATACGTATATCTTGCAAGTAACAGTATATATACATACATGCATAGTTTTTTAAAGAATAAAACATCATAAGAAATAATTCAACAAAAGATAGAGACCAGGCTTTCCCACAGAGCTCTCAAGAAGTGTATGTTGCATTGTTGGCATAGGTGACTGAGTGCAATGCAGTCTTCCATAACATGCTTAATAGTATGAGGTGTTGTGTCGCATCCTGGGCAGACGTCAGCGATGGAGTCATCCAGCCTCTTCTGATAACTCAAGAGGGCTGGATGATGCCCACATCTCAGCCTGGCAAGGTCGACCCTGTCCTCACGAGGGAGATAGGATTCAGGAGGGTGGATATCAGGAGGCCCTGCATGCAGCTGTGTGCTGTCTTTAAGTGACTGAATGGAGCGCCTAGTGATTTGAGTATGGATATGCTTCTGGAAGCTGGTTGAGGCGGGTGAGGGGGGAGAGATGACAGTATTTGTGTATGATATCGTGTGCTGGCTGTTGTTTTGATGTTCCTTGGTGTGTGTAGAGTGCTGCCATGTAGTGTAGTGGATGGTGTGGGTTGTAGTAGTAGCTGCTCTAGCAGCCACAGGTTCAAATGAAATGTCAACCCAGCATACTGCTTGTTCAAGTTATCCCTCTTCTGTCATCCACCATCCACTTCTGTGGAAAGTGAGGGATGATCCACAAGAACTTAGCTAACAGCAATTCAGTTCTCCAAGTAAGTTACAGGTGGTGCTCTCTAGACATCAGACATGTGCTCAGCATACAGTATTGCTACTTTACCCATGTAACTGGTCCTATTAAATGAAGGAAACTAATAACTCAGCTTAACAGGTAACTGAAACTTCCAACAGGTAATTTTTCTGAAATTTAGCAAACTTTATGAAAAATAACATAAAGAACGTTTTCCCCTACTGAGTTCGTGGAAGACTGAGGACTGTTTAACTAAGTACCGTATGCTGATCGTATGCTCTCCGTGAAAAAAGTCTTATATCTGTCATTTCAGATTTTGTGATTCTGCAACTGCCACTACCAGAAAAAGGCTGAAATGGCATTCTAATAAAGTGAAGTTGCAAATATAAATTAAACTTTAAACAGAACTGATCTCTTGTTCCCTTACCCCTAATTTTGTGTCAAACACTTTACATACCAAAAACATACCATAACCTTCTCATGGTCAGGAAAACTCTAGCAATTTTATTTCAGTTAATTCCAGGTAATTTTATTCACCTGAGAGAGAGAGACATATGAGCTTTAGAGTGTGAATACTGTCACCAGTGGCCCTCTTATGGTTACAGCAACTCTAGTTTTGTAATGCATCTGCCAAGTGGTATTCATTCAGCTGAGAGGGTCACTGGAGCCTGAGCCTGTTAACATGAAGTAAGGTTTTGTTGTATAAACAATGACATTTCTCTGCAAATAAAACAAAAGAAAAAAGTGCCTCTAAAAGTCTCCTCTCTTATCAATGACCTTCACTCCACCATTATCCTCTACCAGTTCTTCCATCCTAGTAACTCCATCCTCTTTAACCCCTTCACTACCATGATGCCTTTAAAATTATATCCTTGCTATAGCTAAAAGATTTTATTTACTTCTGGAGAGACTTTTGGAAAAGGACAGGTTAAATACAGGGTAGTCCATTTATAATGCTCCCCTAGCACTTTGGTACATGATTCTTCAAGCTATGCAGGCTCAGCTCAGTCAACATTGCAACTTTATACCCTGCATCATTTACTTGTTTGCCACTCCTACTGCAATATCCACACCTACACCAACAGACTGAGATATCTCTGCAACACATGAGATACTTCCCGGTGTGTTTCTAGTTGTGCACTATGGTATTTCATTTCCATACCACCATACATAGTGTATCAGAGCAGACTGAAAGCACCTGATCATAACAAGAATAAAATGAAAAAGACTGTCCTCATATTGATGGAGTTAACTTTCCACCACTGCCAGGATACTAGAAATTGAGCAGTATGTGCCAGTCCTGCACTTAGCATAATCTACTGGTGCTGATACAGCCTCAATAAATAAACCAATTCAGTATGACAAAATTCAATATTAAATCTCCATCAATCACTATAATAAATGTAAAACAAAAGAAATCCTTATCATTTCTGGTGAATAATACAGGCATCAGTGTTTATATACTACAATGAATACCATGATCTATATTATAACACACTTAAACAATGACAATATTATATAAACATTTTCACCTTGTTTAACGTATTTTCAATGAATACTGTGGATCAAAATGTGATAGCTAAGATACAAAAAATTCTTGGGTTTATTTTTTTATACATGTGAGTGTCAGTATTATTTATTATTTACGATGCAAAATTTTACAGACAGACATCCTACCATCAACCAACTCAGTTCAGTATTTTCATTAAGGCACAAAGAGCTATTGTACTGCAACACTATTACACTTCTGCCAATTGCTTACACACCCATGTCTGTCTATCCATGCAATCCGAGACATTAGCTACAAGAGATATCAAATAAAGACTTTACAGCAATAACAACATATGTGCAGTGTACTAGTGTAAATTGTTTCATCCCTTCTTCATGAATTGAGATCACAAGGAAAATTCTTCATGCCTAAAATATAAAACTTAAGTCTCAGGATCTCATCAGAAGTGTATTAGTAGTACTGTATTCCAAGCCAAACACAAAAACTTTCAGCTGGGTTGGTACTGGTTAAGCTTAAAAAAAAAATTGAAAAAAAGTTACTAAGAACAGCTGTGGACATTAGTAAAGCTAAATGTTCAAAATTCCAACTGATCTCAACCTGAATAAAAAAAATGCCCAAAAATATTCCTAAACTGTCAACTCAAATTATGGGTAGCAGTCTATATCTAAGGAAATTTCTGTGACAGGGCCATCCTGGACAAAAACTAACACTTAACTGGCAATAGGCACAGATAAATGTGGTAATTTCACTTTTTTTTTTTTCAATATTAATCAGTCTATCTTACCACACACCCTATTCCAGAGTTCATCTAGGGTAACTAATATAAATGTCTCTTGAGTCTCTGGTCTGCATTCTTATTGTTATGATGGCTCTTTAGCATGTAAATATTCCTGTTTGTTATTTAAACAAATTATGTTGACATCAGACACAATATACAGGGTGGCCCATACCTAACACTCTCCACCTACTCTGCTAAACATTTCTCTTGTGTTCCAGGGGTGGTTCAGTCAATGTTATTAAAGTCTAACCTGCATCATTTACTCATTTCCTACTCTCTTCCTCATTTACACTCATTCCGGCTGAGCAAGCTGTCCCTGCAACAAAAGTGAAATCATCCAGCAGAGTGGTAAGGGAGTGTTATACATGGACCACTCTATATATCAGAATTGATAAGGTGTAGTATAAAAAATAGGGAAGAGGTCCCAAAAAGCCACCTATGCTGACAACAATGTGGGTTCACTACTCTTTCCCTCACATACACACAACAAAAAAAGTACCGGTGTTCATGGGAAACACACTGACACCACCAATGATGGCTACTGTATAAAGTCCAATGATCCTACCCACTCTGGTAAACTTGCTTTCATAAGGATGCCATACATCACTTGCTTCTGACATTTCCTAGTCAGTACTGTTATCACATGTGCATTCAGGTTACAAGAGATTACCCTCCAAGGGCAAACATAGGTTACGTTGATCATATAGGATATCACCAAACTCTATTATGCAATAATTTTTTCAATTGTGTGTACACCTTCATTCCATCATTCATCCTGTTTTCCATGTATCTGTCCTGCCTTCAGTGTATCCAACCTCAGTCTCAAATAAGTTTTACTTCCATACATTCTGTCAACCGTTCCTTAAGCTTAATGAAAAGAATAAGATGATCAGGTAAACTGGTTGTTCACCTTTTCACTACAGTAGCACTTTTTAAAACTATTCTGGCCACACTCTGATTTTGCAGTCAAGAATGGACACCTCACTGTGGAGGAGTTTTTGAAGTTTCCATAACTCCTGATGACTTCTGTATTTAGTCAATTCAGATGGGATAGCTTCTTCATTCACTCTTGCTATCTCCTGATTATATGATATAGCTTAGGATAGATATTTAAAACTGGAGGTGTTAGATACAGCCTTAATAAAACACATCAATAAGATACCTTACCAAATTCAATATTATGGTAACAGCAAAATCAAACTAAATATCATATCCCCCACAATTATAAGGTTAAATCTGGCCACCCCAAGCTTTTCTGAACTAAAGCATGACCTCTTGTGGTGAAAAGTTTACAATGACCTGTTTTTCTCCAATAATCTCATTCCCCTGAGAAAAAGTGTTTGATCTACAACTTGGCGCACTCATTAAGCTCAGCTGAGAAAGGCAAGAAAGACAAAAGAATGAGCAAAGGTTCAGGCAAGTGTAGTCAATTCACCCCCCCCTATTCTTTTAACCCTTCAATCCCATGATGTATTTAATTAGAATGTTCATGCTACTTCCAGGAAAATAATTTCATTCCATTTATCCTGCCATTATCCAGTCCTCATTTATCCCTTCCAGGAAGTAGCAGTAGTTGTTCCCATCTGGCCGCACAGTCCCAAGTCCCTAAGGAAGGCCAAGGCTGAAACCAGGTTTTCCCATGAGCTCTCAAGGAGTGTATGTTGTGTTGTTGGCACAAATGATTGTGTGCAATGCAGTCTTACATAATGTGTTTAATAGTATGGGGTGCTGTATTGCATTCTGGACAGGCACCAGCGACTGAGTCATCCAGCCTCTTCTGATAACTCAAGAGAGCTGGATGATGCCCACATCTCAGCCTGGCCAGGTGGACCCTGTCCTCACACGGTAGGTGGGATTTAGAAGGGTGGATATCACGAGGCCATAGATGCAGCTGTGTGTTGTCTTTGAGTGACTGAATGGAGTGGCGAGTGACTGAATGGAGTGGCGAGTGATCTGAGCATGGATATGCCACTGGAAGCTGGTTTGAGGTGGGCAAGAGAGGAGAGATGACAGTATTTGTGTATGACATTGTGTGCTGGATGTTGTTTTGATGTTCCTTGGTGTCTGTGGATGGTGTGGATTTATGGAGGCTGCAGCAAGAATTTGTGTGCCTCTCATGTCTATATGATCCTTGACTTTGAGGACTTTGGATCTTTGATGCTGATGGTATGTTGTTGTAGTAGCTGTGCAGCCTGTGATTATTTTTACAGCCATGTTCTGTATGGTCTGTAGGGTGTTGTACTGTGTTTTAGTGAGGTTAGAAGCCCAGGCAGGGCTTGCATAATCCATCACTGAATGTATATGGTATATTGTTTGTATACTGAGGTGATGGTTTCATTGTTGTGTCCAAATTTTGTATTGTCAAGTGGCCTTAGGGCACTGAGTCTTGGTGTTAATTTATTTTTAATGTTGTGATGTGTTGTTTAAATGACACTGATGTATTGAATGTTACACGAAGGGTGTGTGTGTGTGTGTATTTACCTATTTGTAGTATACAGGAATTGAGCTAAGCTCGTGTTGTCCCGTCTCCATATCTACATTCATCTAATCTAGTTTTAAATACATGAATGTTTTTCGCCTGCACCACCTCTTCGTCTAAGTCATTCCAAATACTTATGCTTCTATTCGGGAAACTGAACTTTTTGAGATCATTAAGACATCTACTTTTCCTCAACTTGAAGCCATGACCTCTTGTTCTTCCATCATCCAACACAAAAAGATCCTCTCTATCCACCCTTTCCAATTCTCTTACATTTCTAAATATCGTGATCAAGTCACCTCTTGCCCTTCTCTCGTGCAATGTTGGTAACTTCAGTTTTTCCAATCTCTCCTCGTAGGTGAGTTCCCTTAAACACGGTATCATCTTCACTGCCATCCGTTGAACTCTTTCTAGTTTATCAGTATGCTTCTTCAAATGAGGTGACCATACCATCGCCGCATACTCTAGTCTTGGTCTTATCATGGTCACTATCAACTCCCTCAACATTTCTTCATCCATATAATTAAAAGCCACTCTCATGTTGGTCAGTAGTCCATAAGTTCCCCCAATAATTTTGTTTATATGCTTTTCTGGTGACAAGTCATCCCGAATAATCACTCCCAAATCTTTCTCATCCTTTCTTTTACTAATCATCTCATTGCCCATTTTATATGTCCAGTGTGGTCTTCTTTCACTTATACCCATTTCTAATACATGACACTTCTTGGCATTAAAGTCCATTTTCCAAGTCTGGCTCCAGCTGTGTATTTTGTCCAAGTCCTCTTGCAGTTCTTTACAACTATCAATACATTTAATATGTTTCATAATTTTAGCATCATCTGCAAACATACTCATGTAACTATTCAAACCCTCTGGCAAATCATTTACATATATCAGAAACATTACTGGGGCCAAGACAGAGCCCTGGGGTACTCCACTAATCACATTTCTCCACTGTGATACCTTGTCTCTTATTACTGTTCTCATCTGCCTTCCTATCAAATAATCTCCCATCCACTTTAATAGTTTCCCATGCACCCCTCCAAATGTCCTCAACTTCCACAGTAGTCTCTTATAGGGTACCCTGTCAAATGCTTTCTTAAGATCCAGATAGACACAGTCTGCCTATCCCTCTCTCTCCTGTACAACATCTGTTACCCTACTGTAGAAACTTAGTAGGTTAGTAATACATGATCTTCCTTCCCTAAAACCAAATTGTCTTGGTGTTATTTCATTTTCTTCTAAATACTTTATCCATCTTTTTCTAATAACTTTCTCACAGATTTTACAAACAATACTAGTAAGTGACACAGGTCTATAATTAAGTGGATCCTCCCTATCTCCTCCCTTAAAGATTGGCACAATACTTGCTCTTTTCCAATCTTAAGGTAACTGTCCATTTTCAAGCGAGGTTTTGATAATGACATAAACTGGCCACACTAACTGGTCGGCACATTCCTTCAGGATCCATCCAGCCACACCATCTGGTCCCATTGCTTTTCTCACATCCAAATCCTTCATCAGCTGTAGCACCTCATCCATGTCAACTGTAATTTCGGTGTGTGTGTGTGTGTGTGTGTTTTGTTTATGGTGAGGTGTGAAATGTGACTAGGTTGTGCTGTCCAGTTTGTGAGAAGGGTCACTGTAGATTTGGCTGGGGCTACAATGAGTCTGTTCGCAGAGTTAGAGGGGCTGGGGTTACACTACTCAGCCCCAACACTTAAGGCAAAGGTGACCAGTCTCACCTTCCTCGAGTAGCACATTGTGAGAGAGAATGCCAAACCATCCTTCCCCCAGATGGAAACCCTCACAGGCTCCTGATTTCAATCAACTTAGGAAAAACCTTTAGTACTGAAGGGATTACTGAAGGCCATATCTAACCCCTTCAGCTTGAAAAGTCTCTCCAAACCTGAAAGAAATCAACTGGAGTTAGAAACAAAATTAAAAACACATCATCAGATGGAAGGAGTTAAAATGATTTGATGCGTCTTTCAAATCTGACGTGATCACATTTCTATCACATGTACACTCGGTCCCAAAAGTTTGTTTCCACGTACCACGTATGTTTGTGTCAACAGAGTTGGTAGCACTGTGAAGGGGCGGAGTCAGGGTTATGGAGGCAGAATCTAGACCGGTGTTTCACGTATACTGACCCCACCGCCCAATTACAGTGGCCTGGTGATTCACATGGATGTGATAGAATGCCAGGTTATGTAACGTCATTTAATAATAGCAAATCTAGAGTATACAGCGCTGTGGAGACGGTGCGTGCAATGTCAGTCTGTCTCCTACAATTATTGTGTGAAGCAGGGCTCAAAAATGAAATTATTTTTCAAAAGGTTCGTTCCGAGCAGAAACAGTATAATAATGTTTCGTTTCCCATTCCTCCTCGATACATAACGTTCCTGAACCGGTTAGAATGAAATGAAAACCAATTAGGGAGTTATTCTCAAACCATGTATTGAATGTGCTATTAGCCCTATACATAACTACATTCTTATAGATGGTAATAGAGCCATACATTTCATGGTGCACAGTATCCAAAAAATTAAACCCTTAGATGTCGTAAGA
>JAGKTI010009393.1:0-18539 GCA_018397915.1 Birgus latro | reverse complement strand
TGTTGTATTCATGACTACGTAATGCTACAGATCAACTGATACCAAGACTGTGGATTCAGAATCAGGGTTTCCCACAATAATTGTAGGAGACGGACTGACATTGCACGCACCGTCTCCAGTCTCCATATTGCTGTATACGCTAGATTTGCTATTATTAAATGACGTTACATAACATGGCATTCTATCACACCCATATGAATCACCAGGCCACTGTAATTGGGCGGTGGGGTCAGTATATGTGAAACACCGGTCTAGATTCCGCCTCCATAACCCTGACTCCGCCCCTTCACAGTGCTACCAACTCTGTTGACACAAACATACGTGGTACGTGGAAACAAACTTTTGGGACCGAGTGTACAGTGCCCTTGCGTCCAGCACGGTATTTTTGTCAGACAGTACTACCGTACTGGACTAAATCCGTACTGGACAAACAACAGACCTTATGGGAAAAATGAATAATGTCAGACATGCCTTGAAAAAGTCTCCCCAAAATTCATCTTACCTACATTTTGACACAACTAAGATTTTACCAACATTTAAGGTGAGTGGTGATGGGCTTGGGGGGAAGAGGGTGGGGTTTCTGAGGCTGTAGAAGGTCCTACTGATCCCCTGGAGGAGGGCCTTCAGGATCCTGAGGAGGCCTCTCTGCCTCAACCTCCCTCACAGTCACACACTGACACATCATTGTCTGTGTCATCTGGGGGAAGTGCAATACTGCAATTTGACTGGCACACTTCACGAGTCACCGAGGAAGCCATACTGGACTGACGCAGCAGTTCTTGGTGCTGGCCATCTTCCCGCAAGCGCGCAGGTAGTAGTGCTGGACGCAGCACGTCAGTACTAAAGAACTCCTCGGATCTGGCCCACTTTGAACGGCTGATCCGTACTAGCCCAACAAATCCTTAGTACAGTAATAAATTATTTTATTTTTTTTGCTGACCGTACTGGACGAGAACAGTACTGGACAAACCCGTACTGGACGCGAGGGTACTGTATTAATTCTTTTGTTACCCTTCACATACTCACATACATAATATACTCTAGGCTGAAAATGTTCAATGCAATATGAATAGTGGCATACGTTACTGGATTACACTCAATTAGTTATGGATCTTCTAATAGTTGAGATGAGTTTCAGATTATAAAATATTTTTATTAGTCTTTTTCTTTACTATATATACCTTCCTCCATCTATCAAAAATAAGCTTCCACTGTCAACTCTGATTTATAAAAAAAAAATAAAAAAATAAAAAAAATGCTGTATTAAAAGAAGTCTATGGAGTAATATAATGGTGTTAAATCTGCTATCAAAACTATATGTATTCAAACATTAGTGTATGCTGACAGCTGGTATATTCATTTACTGTTAGTCTCATCTGCTCCACATTAAAGGAGCAGAGAGACTATCATGTTACATCTTTCATTCTCTTCAGTGGCAAACCATTCATTATCATACAAGGGATAATCTCTCACAAAAAAAAAAAAAAGAAAAAAAAAAGAAAAGACTACCAACTTTCCAAAATGAAACTTGGCTATGTTTTTTCACAAGAGAGCAAGTATTCATAATTTCAACCCCAATGAACAGTACATGACAACAAAAGGGCAAATAGCAACACCAGAAATGTTACAAACTATCCGAGTAACTGGGGAAAAAAAAAAAGTACTGTACTACTGTCTTTAAAATGGAAGAGACTAGGCCTGCTATCTCAGAATGAGAACCTGTTTTATCACTCTCAGCACATACACAAATCACCAACATCAACTGAAGTGTTACCATTTACCATCTCCATTCACAATCTTTAAATTCACAGAGTTAAAATCATGAGAACTTGCAATGAATAAAAACAATATTGGAAACTCAGTATTCATGTGTACACACTGAGAGTAACGTAATCTAATGAAAGGCTTGCTGTGGTTATCTTCAACAGTCTTTTTTTTTTTTTAATTCATTAGTTTTTGCCTTCACTGTCTGTCCTTAATGGCAAAGTAAATTAAAGCAAACCATTGAGGCTAAAGTGGGGGCACGGTGGCTCAGAGGTAGAGCATCGAGCACGGGACCGGAGGGTAGCGAGTTCGAGCTGTGTCCGGGACCGCCGTACTGGGAGGGGTAGCGCCTTCCTGTTACCTAGCGGGGCTATATGATCCCGTTGTAAGGCCTAGCTCGGGGGATTCTTTTTTTTAATCGAGGCTAAAGTAAGTTGTAGACTTGCTCAGTCAATTCATTATCAAAACTACCATGCATAAATGTATATATTTACTATCTAGATGGCCTTTCTTTTGATGTCTTACAATCCTACTATCATGCATGTGACATAAGAAAAAACTCTAACTACATACAACAGTCCTATAAGTTCAATATAATGATTACACAGAAAATGTAGTCATTCATCAACCTATCACAGTTGTTCTTTATCCTGCAGATAATCATACAGATATATTCAAACACATGATATTTTAATATACACTGTAAAGAAATCCTGTACATATACACACCAAAAAATATGAAAGGAATCCCATTAAAATGCTGAAATTTCCCTGAAGCTCCAAAAATAGTATGAAGCTACTCGAATAAAACACAGGAGAGTGCTTGGCTGTGGGAACGTAAGGCAAAGTACCACGCAATGAAATGTCTTTACCCTGTCATAAAACATGTGACTTACTGAAACTGCAAAGGTATGCTACAGTGGTCACTTATTAGAAATTAGAAATTTATTACTTTCCAAGATTAAGCACAATGACTTCAAATCAGTGGTGAAGTTACAAAGAATCAAACAGTATAGTGTGATGATGTATGAATATTGATCTGGCATGCTTCCCTCAAGGTCAGCTGGGTGAATAATCAGCACATCTCTATAGTTTTGGACTAAGGAAGTTTAACAATAATGTGCATTCCTGAGTAGGAGCACTACTTTCCAGATAACTGATCACCAAATCTGACAACCTTTACCTTAGTATATATAATAATTACATTATTTTATGTTCAAAAATTATAACTGTCATCACGACCTTTTTTTCCACCTTAGGAAGGGGAGTAGAAACACTGATCAAACTTAAGACAAGTTACTTCATTCCTACACTTAATATGTAGCAACTCAGCATTAAATATCCTTGATTTGTATCCAACAAAGCATACATTATATCAAGGATAACACTTTCACTTTCATTTTTTTTAAATACTGATACAGTATATCTGACATTCTACATATTTCAAAAATATTCCTTGTTCATAAAATAAAAAGTATATATGGAGGAAAATAGAAGTGGAGATCAAATGAAGAAATGATAAGGGCCACAATTAATGTAGATACAAAACATATACCATTAAATATATAAATATCATAAGAAGACTCTTCAAAAACAAGTGGTAAACTGCAGAGTCATGATAAGTTAATCTGAATGCACCAAGTAACACAGCTCATACTCAACAGCTTAACTAGTGACAGATCCATAAGTGGGGGGAGGGAGGATGGGGAAATGGTTCTTCCCTTTCATCTTCTATATACTTTTTTTTTTCTTTGTTATATGTTAAATATCAGGATCAACTTGCCTAGCCCCGGGCTCCTACGCTCCCTGTGGGGCGACATAGGATTGGATGATGAATGGATGGATGGTTATATGTCACAGATGTACTACAAAATAGGAAAACTTTTTCCATGTATTTAGTGCTGTACACTGGGGGAAATGGCAAATCACTTTTATAGGATAAAGGAGTCTGGCTATTAACAAACAAAGTACTGTATTTCTGTAACTGACTGAGGAATTAACAGCAAATAACATTAAAAATAAAAGGTGCTACAAAACATGGATGTGTTATACAGAATGAAAGGCAGCGATGCATATCCAATAATTTCTTATATGAATCATCCCTTACTGATGCTTATGGTTGTAAATAAACTGTTAATGTATACACTCGTAAATATATTCTTACATGATTACTATAAACTGGAATAGGAATGCCTGTCAACAATGGATGAAAAAAAGGAAAACAGTTCAGGAATCCAACCATTCAATATGAGATGGATCTGCCTCTGATAAGAAAATGTAACAAGATTTCCCTTAACTAAAGAAATTGGCCCATTACAACACACTACAGTATAAAAACCTGATTTATTGGAGAAAGCTCGCAATAGCAGGATACTAAAAATTACAACTAAATAAAATCAATACCATAATTACTCATTATCTTTAATTCATGATGATAAAAAAAAATGTTGTTACCTTAGACTGAATACCAGCCTCCTATTTACCTTAATCCGAATACAAATGGTCGGTTAGTCCTGGAAGGAAAAGGCTTCATAATACAATAACATAGACCATCCCACTGCATTGTTAACCCTTCAGTCAGATGATTTATTTTTCATTTTATTCTTGCTATCCCTAAATAGTTTAATTGACAGGAAATGTTTTTCATGGTACAGGGCTAAATATAGTTTTCATATACTCTCTTCATTATGAGCAGTCTCTTATGCCAAAGAGAATCATCAGGATGCTGCAAGAATAAAATAAAAAATCCCCTCCTCTCACTTGTGAGGTTAACATAATGCAACACAAATATGAAAACCAACACATTACATAGCCCTGCCACCTCTATAATAACAAAATCATAATCTGAATTGCTAAAGGAATTTGGCGGCTGTGCACAAAGGCACCGCAGTGAAGTATAAACATAATAGTACAGCTCAACTAACTATACAAATGTGTAATAGGAAGGAAAAACAGTACAAAGTTCCTGCAAAGTGCACACAGGTTTGAGGACAAACTGATATTGCATAAAGTAGGAAGTAATAAAGATGTAAGCAAGTACGGTTTTCCACCAAGTGGGTAAAAGTGAAATGGAGAGCAAAAAGGATGCCACACAAATCATACACTGATACATTCACAAAGCAATCCATAATCTGTGTCAAGTACTTCAGTCCTGTAAACCAAAGACCGAGGTACATATTACAGCACTGCTTGACCACAATGTGTATAAATAACAAAATTTCGAAAAGAAGGCTTATATTACAATACATAAGCTGGTATCAGCAGGGCTGTTTGCCTTTCAGGAGGGAGTGAGGACGAATGACTCTGTTCGATACATAATCATATCACAAATGTTCATTTAGAAGGGGCAGGAAGCAATATCACCTAACCAATTACATTAATCTATCAATCTAAATATGTTGCATGAAACACTGATATTTCATCCAGGGTGGCCACAAGACCTTAATGGTTGTGTGTAAACTCATTTCCCAGATGGATGGGGATGTGGCTGTGTGGAGTTCTTGACTGTAGTCTCCTCAGAAGAAATATTACAGTACATCTCACAGCTCACTGAGAAATAAATTAACTTTACAGATATCCAAGCCTCCACACATTAGGAGGTAACTTGTTCTCAAGTGCAGTCATATTTTATATCTACTGTCAACAGTTTCTGCCTACAGACTGACACTGAACTGCATAAAATATTGGAAGATTCACGTGGATATTCATATACAATACAATTCAAAACAAGTTTCCACAAGTCATCCTACTCACCTAACAGGTCACCGAAAGGATCTATACAGTTGCACAGGAACTGGAACGTAATACAATGTATCACTTTATTTTGGAAGGTGCAAAGAGTATTTCTGTTTCATTCAAGCTGTACTCTGAATATGAGAAAGCTCAGTAGACTTGTGTGTAAATAAGAGGTGCCATTTAATTACCATCACTTCTGCAGCTTTCTTTTTAGAGCTTGCTGCAGGTGTCCTAGATTACAGGTGAATGTTCACTGTACTAGAATTGAGAAATGCAACTTACATCAATTTAAGTCCCTTCAGTCCAATTGCATATTTTATTCCTACAACCTCCATGCACTTTTATTCAGCTTAGGAAAGATTTTTCTAACAGGAGGAGTTAGGTATACGTTATAAATTCACTTCACTATTCCACACCCTTCTTCTGTGAATAAAAATAATCTGGTGACTGCAAAAATAAAATACTGTATAAAAGTATGCCACCAAAGGTTAACCCAAACTATGTGAATTTTGACTAAGTATGGCACTCCAACCCAAACATGAAATGTCCAGGAGACCAGAAAAAGAAAAGTTTAATATAACTAGAGTACATACAGTACTGTACTTGCGTTAGACTGGCTTAGTTGGGATATACAGTAAAACTGCATACAGCATTTGATCCAGTAAGACTTTCATCAAGCTTTGGGATACCAAATTCTAAACTCTAACTGAACAGTCTTCATGACCATGTCTGGTTTAAAAATGAAGAAAATAAAACAAGATATAAAATGCCACCCTTTACTTACACATCCAACTACCTAAATACTGCATAGTGAATGTGAAGAGGTCTGCAGTGTGAGAGATTAAGGACCTCATCACAGTTAAGTCAGAACCAGCCATATTCTGCCACACACAATCCGATCATGTAGGTTAGGATGAAAACTGGAAGAATGACACCCTGTTTCATTTGGTCTACCTCAAAAGATTCTGATTTTCAAGGTGACAGTGAAAAAGGAACATGGCCTTATGAAACTGTGTGTTTTTCTTCCAATTTTTATTCCTGCTTACACAATGGGTCAATTTTCATTAGGTTAAATCTGATTCTGCCCTCAATGTAACAAGACCCAAAATCAGAGCAAACATGACTAAAATATACATCAAATCAGGCACAGCAGAAATTAAAAAACTTAAGCAACAGTCAAGACCTCAAACTTGCACGTCAAGAATAAAAACAGCTCACATACATAAGTGTCATCTGCATAAGAGACTATCTAAAAAGGCAGAATGACTGGGAAGAAACACCTCTTGGACTTGTCAACAGAAGCTAGGTGACTCTGAGAATAACCAAGCACTAGCAAAATTGTATCTGCTGAATGTGTTGAGCATGGGGGGAAAAAGGGAAAACTAGAAAGAATTTTCTACATCAAAATGGATGAGCAACTAGTAAAAGCTTGGAAAAAACGTACCCTATCTTTTACCAGCTAAAGGGGTTGGGAATATGGAAAAACTGTTAATAATCAACAAGGCCTCTCTTTATTAGCTAAATGGGAGTGAGATACAGTATCCTGAGAACTGAGAAGGATTGGGGTATAGGAGGGGTAGTGTAAGGGGGTTGGAATGTGCATAAGAGGACCACTGAGGGAGTGCTATCACAATGGCTAATTATCGAAGGGTCATTCCAAAACCCTCTTGATGCAGAGCTCTTGTGCTAATGGTTAATGATCATTTTTAATAATTCTATAATATTCTGGAATTACAGTTTGAAAAGTCATTCATTACCTAAAAAACTTTCCACATTTTCTATATCCCTGCCACACAATTTAAGGGACCAATCACATCTTAAACAAAGTGGTAACAATTTTCATTAATGAAAAAAAATAATACTTATATCATTAATAATAATAATAATAATAATAATAAAAACTACCCAGCATAAGTTTTTCCTAGGGATAATTCAAAGAAGGATGTCCAATCTCACCAATCACTGGGTTACTGTAAGTACAGTGGGGCTATGATATTATATACAGAAATAATGGGCAATTACTGTGCCCTGAAGTTGCACTTGCTTGTTGCACCAGTAACAGCACCGAATCACTGTAGTGATAACCATACGTTTTTGCATATTCAATCTTGTGGATATGCTAGAATGCTTAAGAAGTACAAATAATCAAATAATCATCACCAAAATATTAATAATTATTATAACAGCATGAAGATACCTGAAGTGTATAAGTTAAGGGCTGGGTATCAGTTGCTTGGTACATAGTATTGCTAGAGGTTCATTAGCAGTTCTGCTAAATTACTATTCACCATATTACTAGCCATAATATCACTTAAGTGGTAGCCCCAAGTCTCCTAGCCGTGATTAGTTCTGGCGTTAAGATGCGAGAAGAATTATTTATACTACTTCATACTGTACACTCATAAGCCAAACTTTCTGCTCACCTCTGCCCTTACACATGGCTGGAAAGGAGGTCATAGAAATGGTTTCATATTGTACAAAAACCATCTGTCTTGTATTAAAGTGGAAGTTCCAAGTTCTGATAGACTGCATGAGGAACATTTGGCAATATTATGTTACTTGTGTTGCATGGGAAAGCTTCTAACCATCAACAACAGGTCTTCATTGAGTATAAGACCTAACTATGACTTCCTTAGAGTCACAGGTAGGGGTAGAAAGTGAGCATAAATTATGGCTGATAACTGTACCTGGTTATATACCACCTACATGCGGCCAGATACTCTGCGCCTCTTTAGTGTCTGGCATTATCATAGGAAAATGGAACAGATCACAGACAATTCAGGAGGCAATGAATCCGCCTGCATGTGATTCTCAGGACAAAGAACTGTCAAAAGGACGATACCTGAGATCACAGATCGACCAACAGACAATTCTTTGGACGAACAACCAACCAACAGACAATTTCTAGAGCAAAGCAGCTACATGACCTGGATATAATGGCCTAGGCAGAGCAGCACTCAGAAGCAGCCATCTCTCCAATCATCTGGGGGTGGCGCCTGGAATCGGGGTTGGGCTATTCCAGATCTGTGGGAAACACATGGAATAAGTATCCCCTGGTAAACTACTTGACACTTTGCATACGTACTGTATATATCTTCCATCCGTAAATAACTCCACAGTTTTAACTCAACACATACTTATTGCACAAATCACGTTCCACGAAACTGTATGAGCTTGTCTACTTTTACTAGGCCTTGTGCAGGCACTGGACTCTGATCAAAGGCCATCTACACCAACTGTAGGTACAGTACAATTCTAAGAGGGTAAGGAATCTGAACATCATTTTCTTCCTTTCGTTTACCTGACATGCAAGGAATACAGAGGAAGTAATCTTTCTTCCCCAATTCTAGGGACAGCATTGGTTCTATGGGTAACCATCCAAACCTGTTTTCTTGATGTACCAGTACAAGAAGCTACTTGGTCTGTCACTAGTCTATAGTGTACAGTCATATGTAGGCAGCACTATATACTCATCAACTCTTTTGGTTCCTACGGCAGACTATTTTAAGAGGGTGATTCCATAAGCCAAAACAGCGATCAATTGTATATCACGCACTGAGGTTTTGTACAGGCACAAAATCATCATGTAAGTGAAAAATCAATTGTATATAGAAAAAAGGTCCTAACATTTTTGTCATCATATAAGCGATTCATTGCACAGTGGTTCATCATATAATGAGGGTCTTCTGGACTTCTAGGCGGTGTGTGAAGGCAAGCATCATCCATTCATGTGATGTAATGCTACCTACTTCTTCCTTCATCTATAACACTCTTTTTCTGTATCCACCCTTCTCTCTTCCTATTTCTCCCACCCCTTTGGTCACTTTTTATTACGCCTTTTTCCACAGCAGGTGGCTATGCATTTGAGTGTCAAGCCTAATGGTTTTCTGTAACCCTGGAAAGCATTTAAAACACTGGGTGGTAACCATATACTGTAACCAAATAACAGGGTGATATTGAACCTACTATGGTGCCCATGTTAAATGAGTGGAGATGCAAATGCAGCATTCACCCGGGAACCAAACTCCTCACTCCCTCTGCCTCTTTGTGGTGAGGCGCTATCCACCGCATGGGAACGGACTGTCCTATGGGGGTGGCTGCTTGCCCGAGGTTGATTGGTCTGCTTGGCCAAACAGACTGAGGTTGCTCAACAACAACAACAACAACAACATACTTCACTCTTGTATTATTATCTGATTTCATAATGCTGAAAGTAAAAGTACAGTAGTTACAAAATCCCTGATCGTATTGTTCATCCAAGATGCTTGCATGCATTGACCACGATCATCTAACTGCAGCTCTTCACGCTGCCTGATCTTTGGCATCCTCTCTAATCAGTCCCTTATCCCTGAGGTCACGATCTATGACTTCGTCCCAGATCTTTTTTGGTCTCTCTCGCAACCCAACCCTGACGTTCATACTTCTCATTTTCCACACCCAACTGTCACCTTCCACTCTCAACATGCTAAAACCATCTCAATCTGCCCCTTCTCATCACAACACTAATACACTCCACTCCCAATCTTCCTCTTAACTCTTCAATTGTAAGCCTAGTCCCTCCAGGCCTCGATCTAATCCTTGTCATTTCTGTAAGTTGTGCCTATGAATATCCTCTTCCTTTACTGCCTAGGTCTTACTACCATACAGCATTACACTCCTAACACATGCCGCATACAAAGACCTCTTAGCAACGAAGGACAGCCCTCTCAATATTTAGAGAGGCAACAGCTCTCTTAACTTCTTCCAACCACTCCTTACTCTAGCCAGAGAGTTAGCCCCAGCCCTACCTCCAGTACATAGCACGTACCCCAAATAACAAAACTCTTCCACACACCCAAGAGACTCACCAGCAAGATCAATCCTTTCACACCTGACTATCTCTACATGTTCTTTCTGACACACCGCAACACAAAATCGGCAATATCTCGCATTCTACCTCTAATACCATTCATCCCTTATGCACCCACTTGTCACAAATACTGCACAAGTTGGAGTTACGTCCCACACCCTTGTGGGAAACTGCACATGGCCACTAACATTCTGCTTTGACAATACTGCCACCAGGCCTAGATATCATCAAACCCTTCTGCCCTATTCCGTCTCCACCTCTCTTTCACTCTCTGCAATCAATACCAAGGGAGGCGGTAGCTCGATCGGTAGAGAGTTGGCTTGCAGTCCCGAGGGACCCAGGTTCGAATCCTCGCTGGAGCAGGGAACAGTTTAAGGATTTGAATTTCATTAAATCAGGCTTTACTGATCTACCAGAAGACCCGCCGACATGTCGTAAAAATAACCCTGCTAATACCGATACACCAGTCCTGTATGAGACAGCCCTAGCATGTATTCAATATGGACGGTGGGTGTTAGCGCCGAAGTGGTGACATGTAGAGGTGTATGGTATGTAGGAGGACGGATGGGCCTTGATAACAGGCTGTAAAGCCTATGCCCAGAGCCGGACACATAAAAAAAAAAAAAAAAAAAAAAAAAAAAAAAAAAAAAAAAAAAAAAAAGGATACAACTCCATAGGAGTCCATTTCTGAAGTCATATGAAAGCCTGAAGCACCATGAAAAACAATAAGGGACTCAAGACTGACCCCAATTCATGCTGACATTCACGGAAAACTCATCCCTCAAATCCTCATTCACTCTCACCTGGGTGCAAGCACCCAATACATACCCATAACCATTCTAACCAGCCATTCTTGATCCCAAGCTTTCTCACTGCCCACTTCACCACCTCTCTAAGGGCTCTGTCAAAGGCTTTCTCTAAATCAACAAAAACAAAACACAGCACCCTTTTCTTTCCTATATGTTTTTCCTGAAACTGGAAGACAATGAATAAAACATCAGTGGTCCCTTTGCCTGGCATAAACCTCAACTGCATCTCATCAATATTCACTCTTTCCTAAATCCTACCTCCTAGGACTCTTCATCACCTTCATTACCTGGTCCAAAAGTTTAATGCCTCTATAATTTCCTCTGTCCAGGGCATCACCCCTTGTACACATTTACAGTCATACTCTTCAGCCAGTCATCTGGGACAACACACTCATGTATACTCAATTTTATCAAATCAGTAGCTAAACCCACTCCTGTATCTCCCGATGTCTTCAGCATTCAGAAGTCAAACCCAGACACACCTACAGTACTGCCTTCCCAGCTGCATCCTGTCTACTGCTCTGCTCACAGTAACAGCATCAATCAAAGGCCAAGGGCCAAACACTGGATCCACTGACAAACCTTTCCTGTTCCAGTCAAACACGTCATTCACCAACCACTTACAATGCTCTCTCCAGGTGTCTTTAATATCCTTGCTATCCACCACTACCTTTCCCTCATTCTTCACACACTTCTCACCTAGGATATCCCTGTACTGCTACCTTAAATATTATATTCTTCCTTGTAGCATTTAAGTTATCAAGTAAGTTTCTGAAACTCAGATTTTGCCCTATATATCTCCTTTCTAGCTCAATGCCTGGCAACCAAGTACTCAACAATAATAACTACTGATGAAAATGAACACAATAATAAGCATATACAGTTAAATGCATGTTTTTCATGCAAATGTACTAATAAAATATGAAATTTCCAAAACAAAAGTCCACATTGATGTGGCTGCATGCAGCACCATGAGCTACCAACACAACCTGGAATCACAGCTGCTGCCTACCTAGATTTTGGAGCTTGTAGCCTGGAGCCTGGTCTTGGTATACCTGTGGTCTTGGGTCTAGAGATGTCACTGGGTTGGGGTAGGGCTGACGCTCCTCCGGCAGCTCCCCCTGGCACGCGCACTGGGGACGGAGCGCTCATTCTCGTACGCATCTGTGAAAGCATCAACTATAATTTATAGGCAGCATATGAGTTCAAGTCTATCTATCTATCTATCTATCTATCTGTTGTCTGACATTCCTATTATGTTTATCTATAGTGTTTTTGACAGATGGGAATGCAATTTATTTAGGCTCCACTGTACAGTAAGCTTGCCCCGAACGCATTCTCGCTGAATGCACTCGCTATTATATGTGGTAAGTGCTGGGATACGTAGAAGACAACGTAAGATTAACCCCTAAACCGCAGGGTTGTGTGAGGCGGCCCTGTCACTTCCAGTCGGTGGCAAATCGCGCTCTGACTTACTTTTATAAAATATAGGCCCAAACTAGCCTGAGTGATATAAATAGTACTCAGGACTCTCCTACATTTTTTCATATATATATTTATATTTTGCCGGCCCCGGCTAATTAAAAAGAAAACAGGGGCACCCAACTGACGGCCCACAGCTCGAACCATCGCCACCGAGTGTCGCAAAAGTGACGGCCCGCGGTTAAGTGGTTAAAGAACCATTACAAAAACTATAAATTTATGCAAGAGAGGCCTTTGAAAGGTCAAACCCTCGAACATCAGTGCAGCGCACACGGTCTGTTTTGGTTATGTGATCAAGTGATTTGCTGTACTGTTTTTCCACAGTACTGTATTTGTAAGTTAAATATTTACATTACTGTTCTGGTAAGTTTATGTGCAAGTTAAAGTACTATTAAATAATGTTAAAGCAAGAAAAAAAGTCTTATAACCAATTTACCTGATAGGTGTCGGAATATTGCCTTGTTTAACTGTTCACCGAAGATTTGCTGTACTGCTTTTCCACAGTACTGTATTTGTAAGTTAAATATTTACTGTTCTGGTATGTACCTGTAAGTTAAAGCACTTAAATAAAGTTCAAGCATTAAATAAAGCCTTGTAACCAGTTAACTTGATTTATATGATTACCCATGATCGTCGGGTTCCGAGACAATTCTCCATCAAGTCAATTTGCCATCAAAACATGGATGATTCCCTATCAAGACAATTCGCACCCTGGACGATTCCCCATAATTCTATAAATACAGTATACTTATTATTAATTAATTTATACTTTAATAACTATATTTCACAGGGATCCATCAAAGTCTATGTTCAATAGCACAGGCTTTGGATATTATTTATTAGATGCACATTTAGACAATAATTAACTCATTTCTCCCTCGCTGAAGTTGCCTTTGAATTATTTTCCAGTGTCACCCATAGCTGTCTTCATTAATGATGGCGAATTGTCGTTATTGTTGTGCCAGTGAATTGCCTTGATGGCGAATTGTCCCGAAACTGATCGGCATCAGAATGCTGCCTCGTGTTTACGTATTTGTATGTTCACGGTTTGCTGTGCAGTACTGTGTAAGTTATAGCATTAAATAAACCTTCTAACCACTTAAAGTGCTTTATATTGATTATCAATGACAGATAACAGCAAAACACCACATTTAGCAGGTCTAAGGAGCAAAATAAGGAATAGCTCAAACTCATGCGGTTTCGCGCCCAACGTACCAAGGTTGGAACGAAACCCACGCATTTGGGGCGAGCTTGCTGTACATCCTAACCCTTGCCTCAAATATCAGGACCGAGTTGCCTTGCCTTGGGCAGCTTGCATCCTGTTTATATGGGGCAAACTGGGATTGGATGATGATAACTTAAGAGCATCATCCAGGGCCAGAGAAATATACCAAGCATCTCTTAGTTTCAAAATATAAGCCAGCAAAGGAATGTTAATGCTGAAGAGGTGAAATATTATGCAAACTTTTGAAGAGAGAATGGAGACTGAGCAGGAGAGTGTATGCAAAGAAAGTGGAGGGGGGAGATGGTGAGGAGGAAACTGAGGATGAGGTGGAAGGATGCAATGCAGTAGATAGGTATATAAATGAGGATGATGTTAGCTGGAGGAGAAGCAGCTTGACAAAAGAGGACTGGGTGACAGTGAGGCACTCACTGTGTGGCCACTCCTTCTGGGATTGATGTGTCTGGCCATAAAAACATGGATAGTATACCTACCTGTGGCGGCTGCATTTTGGTGCCTCTGGAAGGCTGTCGCACATCCTGCTGTGATGCTGAGGGTGAGTGCCGGGCAGGTGAGGCTCCCCGACTGCTAGTGGGGGTGTTATGGTCCAAGAGTCGAGGGTCGCTCCCACCTAAACCACTACGCTTTAGGCCTGATGGCTGTCGCAACCCACTCCTCCCTGGGTGATGGAAAAAGTTATTACTTAACTGCAATACATGTACATAAAAAAGCATGTAAATAAATAAGAGAAAATTATCCAGTACAAATAATAAAACTAGTTACTGTACTTTCAGATACAACAGGTATGGGACTGTAAAAAATAAATAAATAGGTAGGGGCACTCATCATCAACTCACTCGATGTAGTGCTGCTCTCAGGTTTCTGCCCTTTCCTCTCATCCATCCTTCTTTCTTTCCATCCTCTTCTGTCTTTCTTTCCTTCATTCTTTCCTCATACTTCTGCCTATGGATGACAGTACACTCCCTCTTCTGTCTTTCTTTCATTCTTTCCTATTCCTTCTGCTTGTGGGTGACTCTAAACTGAGTGACAAGCCAAATGGTTTCCTGTACACCAGGAAACCATTTACTATGCTGGGTGGTAACCATATAACCAAATTTTGGCACCTGGTGGTTTAGTGGGTAATTAAGGCACCCCAATCGGATTGAACCAATGTAGGCTGATATCAAAGGGTGGTTGGGGTTTATTGCTCACATAATGCCACTCAGGGATGAGTGAGGCTTGTCACTCTCATCTTAAATGTCAGGACCAACTTGCCTAGCCCTGGGTTCCTATGCTCCTCATGGGGTGACATAGGATTAGATGATGGATGGATGGATGGATAAATAAAAAAGTAAAATAAAAAATAAATAATGTAGTGTAAATTAACTCCATTATAAAATTTCTCCCTGGAATTTATAAGCATTTTGATCAATATAAATACAGTATATGGCTGCTTACTGTCTACTGTAAGTAAAGAGGGATGGGTTTTCATGTTCCATATGCAAATTATTATTAGGCTGGTTGTACATCAAGATAGTGAAACTGGTTAATTTTGTAAATATACTCGAATCACTGGGATGTGACACAAGGTTCAACAAATAGAACTGCATTACGGTAAAGTAAGAATTTAATAGAAGGATAGATTAGTACATAAACCATATACATCTACTCTCAATGCTATAATTTTCTGTAGCTTAAAAAAATTGTATACATCCATGCCCTGATAAGCATGAAGTACAGTATTTAGGATGCAGAGCATTTGGTCTTCAAATACTGCAGTCAGGAAAAGACTAAGATCCAGGACATGCTGGAGACAAGTTGCTCCAACTCAGAAATGCCTCATCTGACTAGCTGATACAAAACTCCAACTCATCCACAACATATGAAAAGCTAAGTAAACTCATACAGTATTTATATTCAATAGCCACATATTGGTGTTTGCTCATACTTAGCTTCTTGTGAGGGAAACATGGTAATTTATTAGTTTGTCTCTAATTTGGTGTGGTGTTACAGCTCATGGGTGGTAGACTAATAATACACACCTAAGTAGGCTATCTCACAATCCACATTTTTTTTTTTCTAATTACTGAATGTCAGCTAAGTACTGTAGAAAAGCTGTTAATTAATCAATGATTACAATACTGATATAATATTTGATGAACTAAACAGCTTCAGAGACCTCATGACAAATTTGCTCTACAACCACAGGAAATTTTTACCCTTGTATTTCTATACCTCTGCCATCAGGTCTGAATGAATGCTTTTATACAAGCACAAGCATACACACACACAAGTTTTTGCAAGATGGGGCTATTCATCCCATTCCAATTTTAACTCCTTCAATACAACTGTGTCTGTCACCGTATTGTTCTTTTTATTTACAGATGGCTGTATTACGCACTGAAAAGCCCCGTCGTAATGATGGGATTAAAGAAAACCATTTTTAACCCCTCCAGTTCTGAAAATTTGATAAACCTTTTTCATCGGGTAACAGCAAGAAAACTTTAAAAAATACCACTGGTTTGAAAGGGTTAATTTCTGGGTGAAAGTAGTTTGATGCAACTTCTTATGGTGTCTCCACTGAGGGATCATAAAGTGTTCTTTTGTGCTCCACAAATTCGGACAACACTGTGGATAGCACGAGAATGTGAAGAATTTCAATGGTCTTAACCATAAGTATCAAAACTGCAGTAAGCAAGGAGAATAATTCATTCAGTAAACAAGGAGTAAAAGTCATTTATGTTTGCAATCATTTAAATTACAGTACATATAAGTTTGGAACCAATTCTTTTTAGTATCATTACAACTAGCTTTTACACAAAATGCCTCTTTCCTCTAACAAAGAGTTATGCCTGTTGCAACAAAGCCTTTGCTGTGATTAAACTGTTAGCTGAACCATGCCAGTGATTTAAACTACTTCAAATGAACTGTACACATTCAGAACATTAAGAAGCTGCTTCAAGTACATCATCATCATTCATCCAGACCTCCTTTTCCACCCCAAGGTGGGGTGAGGTAAGGATAAGGGAGCAAGAAAAACTTGACAGAATGAGATACTAACCAAAGTTTGCCTTATTGAATGAGCCACATTCCCATTCATTTAACATTCAAGCTCTCAGAATCCAGGATACACCTGACGGGAAAAAAAAAAAAAAATCTGTACGTAACTTCACACTCACCAACAAAGTCAATCTGATGCTTGTCAAGTAAAAAGGGGGGTGCAAAGCCATGGTCATACACTCCACCATACAAAATTCATCCAGTCAGCTCGATCATTTGTCAGCTTGTTAGTTTCCAAACATCATTAGTTCCTATACTTCTTTCTCACACACTGATTTACCCTATCTATCCACCTTCTTCTTGGCCTACCACGTCTCCTCCCATCTTCAAATTCACTCAGCTGTAGCTACACTTTTCACCTTCTATTCACTGCCATTCTCTTCAAATGCCCATACCATCTAAGCACACACTCTTTAACTCTGGTGTCCACAGACTTTCATTCTCTGCATCTTTCATGAATTACATTATTCCTAATCCTATCCACTCTCCACACTCCACACACACCTTCCTCAACAGTCCATCTCCACTGCTCTTACTCTTGACTTTTCATTTTCATGCCACACCACAGTATTACACCCATTTGTTAGAGTTATACAGTACATATACAATACCCTTGCGTCCAAGACGGGTTTGTCCGTCCGAGACGTTTCGCATCCAAGACAGAGACCATAAATAACAATCCAATATATTGTTGTAATACGGTTGCATATGTCCAATATGGAATCATTGGTTCATAACGGCCCAAATCCGAGGAGAATACCGCTATGACGGTCTCACCCGGTCCAACACAGTTCCTGACGTGGTAGCGATGTTGTCCAATAGAATATTGGCATCTGGTCACATGACAAGCAGGCAGGGCTTGCTACTGTCTCCCTCAAAAGAGCGTCATGGACACAATTACCACATGTTGCATTCAGCGTTTGCTACTAGGTTACTGCCTCTCCTTATGTAACCATGTCTAGGAATCCATCTGCTAACCCAATGAAGCACTGCCACCTACCTCAGGCTACCAAGCTGGAGATAATAGAGCTGCTAAGCTGGAGATGACAAGCTCAGAAACATACACTTTCAAGGTGAGGAAATTTGTTTTGGTGCCAAAATAGGTCTAGGCTGATGTTTTAAGGGGCACTTTTCAAAGATTTTGTGACAATATTAATATTTTCCATAAGGTCTTGTGTTGGTCCAAGACATTTCTCGTCCTAGATGGGACTCACAGGTGACAATATTACTGTCTTGGACACTAGGGGACTGTATATATATATATATTTATATATATATTGTTGTCATCGTCATCGTCATCATCTGTTGAGGTCCACTGCAGGACCGGCCTATCCCTATCGAAGCAGGGACGATAAAACCCATGTATCTCTACCCAGAGGCTTAGGCTGTCTGGTAGAGACTGTATGTAGGGTGAGAAGTGCTTGTGAGTGTAATTGTTGTGTTGTAGTGGCTTTGGATGTGTGTGTAGTCTGTGAACAAAGTGTAATCGGCTCGCCTTAAGCCGATTGGGTGCAAGCATACTAGTATGCGACACTGGTTCAACCACAGCACCCCTTGTGTCCGCCAAAGTGGTCAGTAGCTTGGTGAACGCTTCCCAAAGTTTTTACAACTTTGGTGG
>JAGKTI010009392.1:0-31068 GCA_018397915.1 Birgus latro | reverse complement strand
AAGAACTAAGCAATGGGAAAACACTGTGGATGGGTTTTTACATTAGCAACGTAAATCAGAAACTACTTTGGCGGGATACTCTGGTCTCAACTGACGCCAGCCAGTGTTTACGGGAATTTTTCTCAGTCCACTTAACAGTTTGCATCATTTTAGCACTGTATATCGCTTACAAAAACTGTTTTGATTACACGGATGATAATTAATGGAGCCACGTCACTCGATACGTCTGTTCCCATGAGTCTTGGGTTCCAAAACCAAACAGGGCAGACATTTAAAAAAGTGGCTGCTGGTAAAGTTTGTTTTCACCTGACTGTCCTTACAACGATGAATAACCTCTTTCTGAGCCGTTGATGGCCGAGTATAGTCAAAATGGAGGGCTGATTTGACTATACTGCCTTTAACATGGTCTAATATTGCCATCTCCATCCCGAATACTGAGTTGTAACAAGATTCATGCCAGAATATGGTACTAGCCACGAAAAGGTGCGATGAAAAGAATGTGGTGATACTACTGTCTTTTTCTGCCGCTGAATCATGTGAAATAAGCTTCAAAGGGACGAAAATCTGGGCCACGTTAAAGAATCACAGAAACTCATTTTTACCTATCAGTATCAATCACTCGTGTAATTAATTTTGACATGCTGAAGACACATGTATCTAACTTAAAGTAACTTCAGTCGTTTGTGTGGTCATTGATGAGATTTAATCAACACCACTTCTGTTTGGGGAAAAGAAAGAAAACTAAATCAAGGCATCTGCTACTACTACTACTTCCACCAGCAGCTACTACCACTATTACTACTACTGCTAATAAAAATAACAATACTACCACCACCTACTACTACTACTACTACATCTACTACTGTACGTAACTGCAGCAGCCTTGTCTGTTACTGCATCCTGTCTTGTCGCAACACTAGACATCCACCGATCATGAGGAGTCTGGCAGTTGTCGTTATCTGTTTGTTATCAAGTATTGTGATATGAAACACTCCACTCCAACGTAAATAAAACCAACATTACCCCTGTTACAACTACATAAATAATAATGATAATTGTACCCGTAGTAGTGGCAGTGGTGGTGGTGGTATAAGTATTGTATTCCAGTGGCTCTCTCTCTCTCTCTCTCTCTCTCTCTCTCTCTCTCTCTCTCTCTCTCTCTCACACACACACACATTCAGTAACTTCCTTATTTCCCTAACATACTCTTTTAAATGTATGACATATATTCCTATTATACACAATAATTTATAATA
This sequence comes from Birgus latro, assembly GCA_018397915.1. Classification (NCBI taxonomy): domain Eukaryota; kingdom Metazoa; phylum Arthropoda; class Malacostraca; order Decapoda; family Coenobitidae; genus Birgus; species Birgus latro. The sequence goes on along the minus strand of JAGKTI010009392.1, from coordinate 29,812 downwards.
CAGCATCCCTATTACTCACATTAACTCCAACAATTCCCTTAAAATTGACACTACCTCATTCAATAACTCTAAGATATACAAATTAAACATTCAGTACAGGTTATTGTCTTTTCACAATTTTTCAAGAATTCTAAGATACACATTTATTCAACAATATCCGCAATATTCACATTAAATCTCTCAGCTCCCCTAACGCACATGAACAATTATCTGAAAACATACAGTAATTTAAACAGCTTCCCTAACGTTTTCATTCTTTCCTAGCAACAATATCTCTAAGACTAAATTAATATCCTACATATATTTCTCTCATATATCTATTAATTCCATATAATATTCAGACTTTCGTAATCACATTTAATCATTCTTAACCTGACTCGATACGTTACAAATTCCCCTTGCAGGATGCCCGTACAACTTACATTATTCAAATTCTCTCTCTCTCTCTCTCTCAGTAAACTTTCTAATATTCTCGTAACATTCCCAGCATACCCAAACATAGAGTACACCCACTGCAGTTGTTGCCAAGTTGCATTTTTTAAACTGCTTATTCAACTATGCAATCAATGAACTCAATGTTGCATCCACATACATTCAGATTCACACATGCCTGCAGGATTGGCTGGTGACAGATGCAACGTTGGAATGCGTCACAACGTTTGAATTATTAACGTTTCTGATTCGTCAAAATAAATCGGTTGTTATCGTTGAAGATCCTCCCTGAGCACTAGTACTAAATAAGAGTAAACAGGGAAGTACTGGACACCATGATCCGAGCTGACCAAAGCGAAAGGTAGGAAGGGGTGCAAAAACAAAGATCAATTTGGGTACATCAGCTGATCTCTGGTAGCAGCGTGGCCAAAAATCAATAATATCCTTGGTGAAGAGGCCGCCAGGGGTGTGAGAGTTACACTTACCTGGTCTGGCGTTGGATGGACGTGATTGCACATGTGTTCCGCCGAGGCTGTGATTGCAAGCACAATAAACATACAGGGACAAAGGCCCGAGCACGCGCGCCACACCCAACCCCTCATGCTGCCATCATCACACTGACGCCCAGCTGGCCCGACGTAAACACGGACAGGGCCACTTCACCCGCAGGGGAGTCGCCCGGCTCTCCTAGATTCACTAATAAACTTCTATTCAACTTCCCCTTGAAACTAATTTTTCTTTTTTTTCAACAAGGTCAAGGAAAGGGGTATATTGCATCTTTTCCTATCTCTTGTTCTTCTTGCAAATCAAAATATGGGTTACGCAGGGAAATTCTTAAGACTGTTCGTGAATCCCGGTCCTGGCAGGTGTTATACTCATATGTGCAGGTTGCTACACTAATTCATTATCGTAATATTATCTCACTGTAACCCTCTTCCCGGGAGCATTAGTGTCTCTATATCATAGCATCCCTTTTTTATTATACCATATATAAAATGCAAAGCGGGATTACCGCGCAAAATGTTTATCATCAACGAAGTTTATGTTTAAATCTCTCGAGATGCTGAGGTGTCGATTGTCAGTAGCCAAGGGATAAATCTTGATGTCTTAAATTATCTCAATATTGGTCTTTCCCTAGGGAAAAAGTACATTGCCTTACTTCTTGCAACTTCCTCCTCTATTTGAACGGAAAAGTTTGGCATTTTGTTGCGGCCCCCGATTTATCTGAAACGTGAACCCAGTGGACTGCAGGCTGGTTACCCCTCTGCTGCAACACACTATCCTCCTTTCAGGGAATAGGGAGGGAACTGAAACTGGAAGCAATGAAGTATCCAAAATGTGGTAGAGTGTATTTATTAACCTGATATCTTACAGACAGCAGAGCACTTGCAGCAACTACCCCAACACCTCAACACAGCTACAGTACTGCACCTCAAGCGACTACACTCCTTCTGCTACACAACACTTCCCTCACTACAGCAACAACAACCTGAGAACCAACTATACTACCACATTCAGTACATAACACCACTATAACTTACTTTGATCCAGCTAACCTTATCGTACTCAGTAAATAACATCAATATAACTTTTTTCATACATTACTCTGCTTATCTTTTTATTTTTTTCCATATACACAAACCTTACAACAAACTCAATACATTCAGAACATTATTATAGCTACTTTTACTACCAGCAACTTTATTAAGCTTACCAAATTACTTCCCCTCCCCCATGCATTCTACCCCCGAATTTTACTCAGCCTCCTTTATTTGAATTATTACAACTTCCAGATTATTTTACGAACCTTACTGATGACTTCTTCCAATAGTGGGCTTAAGGCTGGGAAGATACGGCTTCTTGTGGTGGCACTGATATAACTGATTGGCTCCCATGTCGTTATAAGAGCATCCCTCAACATCCTCTCCATCCCCTGAAAGGATGGTGGTGACCACAGGATTAGGGCAATTTCAGCCTGCAGTCCACCGGGTTCATATTCAGATGAGCCTGGGATGACAATGACTACTACATATCGATAATCACACTTGGTACAAATTTCACTGATTTTTTAAAGGATTTTATGACAAACTATACATATGATACACCCAATACCAGTCAGATTGCTACACATATCTTCATTATATACAAATTAACTTCCTTTACAGTACTATACTTCTTTCACACTAACTTGGCCCAGATTATCGTCCTGCAGCTTATTTCACGACTCGCTGGCAGGAAAGTGTTATGGCTACAGCCTTTTCACAGCACTTCTTCATGACTAGCACCGCATTCTCGTGTTCAGTTATTGATACAACTCGGCTTTCAAGGTGGAGATGGTAATTCTGGGCTAAGTTAGAGTAAAATGTGTATAGTCATCATCACTACTATTATCCTATCCCAATTTTTCACGACACTGTGTTTATCATCATCTGACAACGACTTCTAACCCCTTTCAGCTCAACTAACGACCAAGTTAGACTCGAGGGCTGATTTGACTAGTAACCAAGGAGACTTTCCTACTTCAAAACTAAGGCTCACTGAATTTTATGCACCCACAGCTTATCATTCAAATTGTGCGAGCTGCCCATTGCCAACCGATGAAAACAAACTGACTTTACACACATCTCCAGTATGTTACAAGCAGGTTACCTTCATTTACATTACTACAATCCTCCTCCTCCTGTCTCTTCCTCCTCCTCCTCTGTCTCTTCCTCTTCATCCTCCTCCTCATTATTACCTTCCCTACTTCTCACTAACATATAAGGAAAGTAGGATCCAGACTGAGAATTCATTATAAAGGAACTTACTACAGTACAAAACAGTATAAAACTAAAATATACATCACTTTAACATTAAATAAAATATGGTAGATCATTTATATATACAATAAATGTGATGGAAAACTTGTGTAAATAAAATATTGAAATAGTTTACTCTTATATATAAAATCTGAACCTCTTCAACCTGATGACACATTTTTCAATTAAATCACGTTACCATCAGACAATTTCTTTCAACTCACAAAAGACCTCATGTCGAAAGGGTTAAAGATTATATAAGGAGCTCCATGGAGGAACACCAAACATGCCAAAATCAAACCCAAGAAAATGGAGGATACAACAGTGAATTTTGGACACATGGCACCCTTTCACTTCCTACACAATGCATCTTGTAATACTTTTATGACAATGCTCTGAGGAGGAATTCCAAAGGTGCCGTAGGTAAAAATACACCTGTTGTCTAACTTTCATTTTCTCAGCTTAATGATTATGGGTCATTTTACATTACTCAATGAATTGATCCATATCTAACTCCTTCAGTGAAAAATAAATAAATAAAATAATTTCTCCAAAGCTGAAGAAAATCATCCACAGGCAGAAAGAATAAATTAAAAACTACCTCATCAGACAGGAGAGGCTAAAACATAGAACTTATTATACAAGAGAAGATCTGTAAAATACCCTACCAGCTGTACAATGCTGCTGGCGGGAATAACAATGTCTCAATATAAAACTGATAACAATTCATGTAACTAAAACTAAACCAGACATAAAAATAACGGCCAACTCTGCATTAGCCTTATTTTTAACCATCCTCTTTCATATCTTAATCCTAACTGTATTTCCAAGTAATAGGTAAGATCCAGATGCAGGACAATTAAAGACAGACACTGTGTCTGTCATCTCATTTTACCCTCTTGGAGATGAGGGGTCACAAGACCACACTACCACAATCCAATACATAAGGATACATGACCAGTGCATTTCCACTGCTGGCATCATGCAATCAAAGTACCTCCATTCACTGCCAGGAGACTAATCTTTGTTGCCATACCTCCAAGTGGGGCATTCTAAACACTAAATCAAAATCAGTTACACTGTTCAATTGATATAACAGTACTGACTACAGACCAGAGACTGAGGCTGTCCCATACATTCACTAAACAGAATCAAAACATCAGTTACTTCTTGGAGACTGAACTTTGCTTGGTCATAACTTCAATTGGGGCATTCTAAACACTACATCAATTACACTGTTCAATTCAATTGATATAACAGTACTGATTGTAGACCGTGACTATGGCTGTCCCACAGACTTACTAAACACGATCAAAGCACCAACAGTTACTTCTTGGAGACTTTGCAAAGCCACAACTCTAAACACTACATCAAAATCAATTACTTACTATTCATCTGATATAACAGTACTGACTACAGACCACTGTGACTGAGGCTGTCCCATACATTCACTAAACAGTCTGTGATGTAAATTGATATTCCTAAACCACAAATCCGTTACCCTTTAAGACAATTAATACAGATTCAATGCATACTGTAAACTTGCCCACCCACGTCAGACCTATACAGTCAAATATAAAAATCCATCACTGACATTTGAATGAACTGTAGTGGAAAAAGAAGCAAATTATTATCTATAGATGGAATATGATATACGGCACAGTCCACTACTTTACATTCAAGCATGTATGAATCCAGCAATAAAAGGCAAAAGAGGTCATCATTTTTGTACCTGACTGTGTAAGCTGGCCATTACAATCCATACATACATACATACTACCCAAACAACAATCAAAACTGGGGGTTTGTCGACATCATTGCAACCTCCGTTTTAAGAATACATCCAGTTACACTAACACTGTATCTAAAATAGAGTGTGACATATACTGTACTAAAAATATAATCTCTTGTAAGCATAAGCACTTGGCTGAGGCTTAGCTATATTGTATATTGATAGGCACTCATTTCACGTCTTGATGTGTGAGTATGTGTGGGAAAAATGCTATGGTGATCCCTCCACTAGGATTTTTATTTACCTAAGGAGATCCCTCCACCCCAGCCCATGGCTTTTAACACTGTTTTGTTTATAAAGGCTCCAACACGGTTGCATGCGTCAGCCTTGGCCACCTAACGGCAGTTATCCACGTTGCTTGAGCTCTGGCAGACTCCCTATTCAGTTCCTTAATAATTTCCATACAGAGATACGTATTCTTAAAACTTGACTTTTACGACTGCCAAATCATTTTTATTTATCTTAGGGGACACTTCACCCAATGCAGGGGTTGAAATCATCATCATCTTCATCACCATCACGATCACCATCACCATCATCATCCATACCTATTTTGCACCTATGAATGAGCTGGGGTGAGGACTAGAAAAAAAACAAAATGACAAAAACAGTGATTTAAGTATGATCAAAATTTTCTTTGGTTTTGCTCTTTCAAAACAATATAATTCCACTCCAAAGACCTCTCATAGTGAAGGCGATGATACAATAAAACAATGAATATATAAATACACAAGATACTACAATTATTTCAGTGATGCCAACTTTCCACATCAGCATTACCACCGTCCACAAACTTCTACAACTAAACATAAAATTGTAGGTGACGTGTACTGTAGCTATAGTTCTTTCACTTTAACCAGGCAGAGTGAATGAGTGCATGAAATCCAGGTGCCAGATAGCAAAGACCACAAGGCACTAGGTTATGATATGCAGGTATGGTAAGAAACAAGGAGGACACGGCAGAGAATAACCAGAAACTAAAGGGAGGATTTTAGGTTAAGTGAAGGATACGGACTGTTTGTGGAGATGACATAATACAATTTAATTTTCAGCCACTTGTATCTTATTTCCCAAATGTTAGTGGCAGAATAAAACAATACTGTGGCTCGATATCCTTCCATAGCGCTTCTTCATAACTGGCATCATATTCTAATGTTAAACGTTTGCTGTAGCCTCATATTCGTGTTGGAGCTGAATTTTTACACCTACTTAAAGTGAACAGACTATACTTTCATCTAATTTGTGATGAATGGATGAAATACAAATACACTGGAAGGTGTTTTGTGTCCTAAATAACACTACTGGAAACAATGAACACTAATACTATGGATATAAATATTATGGATACAGAACTGGATTGGCAAGGAGATGAAGACTGAAGAGGAGAAGGAGAGGAAGACCAAGGGCAGCATTCTCATCGCTAAAGGAAGCTCCCTAACGCCTACTCCTCAAAGATTTATTTTGTTCATTACACCATACTGTCCTGCGTTACATAAACCCTTCCAATATCGCCACACTCTCCATAAAATAACATATAAAATTATATCAACCAGCTCTATCCAAATGTAAACTGCCAAGACAGAGGTGTTACAGATCCTGCTAAGCTGACGAGAAAATAAATCCCTATGGAAGAAGCGTTAGGAGGCCTCTTTCAACAACAAGAATAGGGATCCAAGAGTGAGGTGGAAGATGGATACAAAACTCTTAAGATACCTACCAATGTCAACACCAGTGGCTATTTACACATCTTATACTGGCTACTGACACCTGACTATTCAACTGATAACTCACTAGTGCACCTTCAAACCTTCACACTACACACACTGTTTCATTCTCACTACGGCCAGTTATAATCTGCTGCTGGGGTGATAAAAGAAAGGCACAGCATCATCATCATCAGTATCCTATATCTACTTTACTATAATATATGGTTGATGGTATATTTCTGAAACAAGATAAGGGCAGCATAAAGGCAGAACTGTTATAAGCAACACGACAGAGAATTATTATGAGCTGAGAAATATTATGATGGAGAATTATTATAAGCAACATGATGGAGAATTATTACAAGCAATGTGATGGAAAATTATCATAAGCAACATGAAAGGTCACCGAACACAGAGCCTTACTGAAAACTGAGCACACATTTCTGAGATCGGTGTTGCATTAAGAGGTTCGTGAGGCCGTGAGATAAGCCAACTTGAACCGATAACACAAAACCTATCCAACCACACAAAACCTATCCAACCACACACACTATGCAACCACACACACTATGCAACCACACCTATCCAACCACACACACTATGCAACCACACACACTATGCAACCACACACACTATGCAACCACACACTATGCAACCACACACACTAGGCAACTTCTCTTCTCTTTCATCTGTCCGCTGCTAAAATATTCCTTGCATTCTATTCTAGTTATCAATAGACAGGCGACAGAATGGGATACCTTCATGTGGTGGCACTGATGTAACGGGGCAGCTCCACTTCCCTCCATCATCATCATCACCTTTATCACCACCACCACCACCACCATCATAATCATCATCTTTATCATCACCATCACTACAATCATCATCACCATCATCTTTATCATTTTCATCATCATCATCATCATCTTTTTTTCACACCTTTGGATGGGTGACCAAGTTTTCCAAAATTTAATCAATACACTGGGTGCCATAAAACAGTACAAAATATAAACCCACTCAAACACATTAAAACCTGTATTCTCATTGGTTAAAAAGCTCCTTAACACCTCTTCATCAGTGATTTATTTCTGGATATTGCTGGTTAATATCCTCTTGTATGTTGTTTATGCAGAGTACAGTAATATTAGAATTAATGAAACACACAAGAGGACAGCAAGGTGTAATAAGCAAAATAATTCACTTAGGAAAGGACGTTAGGGAGAATACTGCCCTAAGGCCCATATTCTTGTCAGTTAAGCAAGTTCCCTAACACCTCTTCCTAAGTGACTTATTTGGCTTATTACACCTTGCTGTCCTCTTCTGTGTTATCTAAATCATTCTAATATGGCCATACTCTGCATAAGCAAAGTTCAAGATGATATTAACCAGCCACATCCAAAAATAAATCAGTAAGGAAGAGGTGTTTGGGAGTTTCCTTAACTGACAAGAATACAAGCCTATGACAATTAACACTGCTATAAAACTAATATTATACTGATATGATAAAATACCACTGACTTTCTTTCACTCAAAATTATGTAAGAACAGTAATATAAAAAAGTGAATCCACAAAAAATATGAATATGTAAGAAACATTAAATCATATAAAACTAATTTCCACATGATTTCAAAATTCCACACACACACTGTTTAAAAAGGTCACATAAACACTGCTGTACGTATGAGTAACACTGACCCGAGAGTCTGAGGAATAAAACTGATGAAAAGTGAGTGTTCAACAAGGAAAAATAATAGTAATAATAATAATAATAATAATAAATCCAGATGCCATGCAAATCTGGGAATGTTATCACGTCTTTTCAAACAAAATAATTCATCATCACTACCTTCCTCTCCTCCTCCTCCCCCTCATTATCATCCTCTGCATCATCATCATCAATGCCATATTTCTCCTCCTCCTCCTCCTCCTCCTCATCATCATCATCATCATCATCATCATCATCATCATCATCATCATCATCATCCAGACTCCTACCTTAAGACAGGTGAAGAGGATTTGAAAAGAAATAAATAAATAACAAAAAGATAAAAAAAAAAAGGAAACCAGTCACCATAAAATATTCACAAGGCACATGGCAATTTGTCTTGCCATAAACACATTTAAACGCAAAAAATAATGTAAAATGCCTCAAAGACAAGACATATGGCAAATGTCTGTTGCCATAACACACCTAGACAAAACATATATAAAATACCCAGTTTATAAGAAAATTTGTATGCATCCAGTGTGGCAAGTTTCTATCACCACAAAAGGCATCTCGAGACACATTCCTCTGGTTGCCATTAGCTACCCAACGTGCCATTCCAACACTGCCATAAAATGCACCAGGAAACAGATTTAAATTTACGACATAAGATACTTCAGCTGCCATATGCAACTTGAAGGACAATCCTCTGGTTACCATAAAAACATGCATCCTCCAGTCGCCATCAGATACCCTGTGTGCCATACCAACATTGCCATAAAATACAGCATGACAAGGAATTAAATTTATGACAAAAGACAGTAACTCGCATGGCAACTTTTCTCTGCCATACACACATCAGGACACACAATCCTTCAGTTGCCCTAAAATCATTTGCCAAACTCACACTGCCATAAAATACCTCCTATGGCAAATTTTGGTTGCCATAAAACAGAACTATACAGAAAAATAATAAAAAATAACATCATCATCATCATCCGGACATCCTAAAATTTACATAAAATCTCTTACTCCTATCTATCTATTGCCTGATGCCTCAATCCTGTAAGGGGTGGCCACAAACAAATCTTCTCCAGGTTGCCCTGTCCAATGCCACTTCACTGCCTTGCTCCCAGCTCACACCCCCCCTCTCCCACATACCTCTCCACTCTGACCCTCCATCTCATCCTCAGCCCCCCCTCCCTCTCCCCCCCCTCCACCTCACTCATACACTCTCCTCGTTAGTCTTTCGTTCTCCATCCTCTCCACATGGCCAAACTGCCTCAATAATGCTTTCTATCACATCCACATCACAGCACTCCTTCATAACATACTTGCCATAAAATAACTTATATGGCAACTTCTTATTGCCATAATCACATCCTGAGACACCATGCAAGCAGCCACGGAGAGTACCCAAGTTGCCATACAGAGAAAGTGAGGGCATTTGAAATTGTCATAGAGAGAGGGCATCAAAAAATTGCCATGGAGAGAAAGACAGGATGCACAAATTGCCATATAGAGTGAGATGGTATGCTGGAGAGAGAATAAAGGTACCCAGGTTGCCACAGAGAGAGGGCTGCCATACTGCAGATTCATCTATGGCGACTGATGGCCCAGGCAGTCCAATTCAATGGCCAGTCTAAATTGCCATTAGGACTGAAAGAATACCCAAGTTGCCATAAAAAGGGAGAAGAGGTATCTATGTTGCCATACTGTGAGTTCATTTAAGGCAAATGAAGTCTTAGCAGTCCCCTTCAATGGCAAGTCAAAATTGCCATAAGTTAAAGACCTAAGCTGCCATACAGAGAGAAGAGTAAATGTATCCATGGCTGCCACAGAAGGGGTTGCCATACTGCAGGTTCATGTATGGCGACTGGTGGCCCCCCTAGCAGTCCTCCTCCTCCTCGTTGGCAGGTTCGTCAGTGGCGACGGGTCTCATGCTGTCACTGGGAGGGACGTAGCCGCCAGGGGAAGAGTTGCCCGCTGTAGGGGGAGAGAGAGGGGGTGAGGGAGGGAGAGGGAGGGTGAGAAGAGGGAGAGAACATGAGGGAAGAAGGGGGAAGGGAGGTAGGAGGGGAGGAATGAACAGAAGAGGAAGAGAAAAGGAAGGAAGGAGAGAGAGAGAGAGAGAGAGAGAGAGAGAGAGAGAGAGAAGGAAAGTCAAGCATGGGGAAGAAATGGGTGGAAAGAGTCAAAAGAAGGAGAGGGAGGAGGAAGACAATGATTGGGAAGCAGAGGGAGGTTGGAGGAGATGAGAGGGAGAGACAGGGAGGTAACGAGGGAAGGAAGGAGAAGAGAGGAGGAAAGAGGGAGGAGGAGGAAGGCATGATGGGAGGGAGACAGGAACGGCAGGGAGTCAGAGCTAGAAACAGTGCATGGCAAACCCGCATCTGTGCCATGACGTTTATCTCATTTTTATTTTTTTTACAGTCAGAAAATTACATTCAAGGAGGCTCCTCAGATTTCCAGTAAAGGAGTTAAGTATGGAAGAATACAATAAATAACAGAAAGGGAGACACGGAGAACACTGACATCTTTAAACCTGTCAGCATGAGGTTAAAATCTTATCTAAATAACGTATTATGTACACACAGCATTATTATTATCGTATATACAGTACAAGCATAATACTGTATACACACTCCAATTCAACATGTTTTAAACCCTATCACCCAGCTGTTCAGCCATCATCCAATCTTTTTTTTTTTTTTTTTTTTGCTCCATCAGGAATGCAGGAGCCAGAGGTGTATGATACTCCCAAAATTTAAAAGTATGGGTGACCAGCCTCACCTGCCCATGAGTGGCAATTATGTGAGCAAGAAACCACAACCACCCTTCAGATGGAAACCCTCACAGGCATCAATCAGGGAAAGCACTGTGAAATAGATATAAAAAGCCTCATACTTTCTTACACAGTATTTATATATATCTTGCTTTACTGTCTTTACTAACCTGGTGGTGTTGAGTGAGGCCTTAGGGAGTTAAGCAGCAACTGGAGTATGATGTGCAGCGCTGTGAAGCCGATATTGAAGAGGCCGATGTAGAGGAATGTCCGAGACCCACCAACAGTAAAGAACAGTGACCCTCCCACAAACCCACCTGTCGCTACACCTGTGTGGGGAAGGGGAGATGGTGTGTAATTGAAAACAGTGTGTGTATCATCATCATCATCATCATCATCATCTCTCTTCCTCCTACTGGCTGGTGTGATGAGATTAGGTCCAGAGGAAAAAAATAAAAAACAAAAATAAAATAGTGTTTGTGGAGGGGGGGGGGATCAAACCAAAGCCCAGCCCAATTAAATAGACTGCTTTCTTATTCACTCACCCTTCAAGCCCCTGAAATCCCAACTCCATCCCACAGGTATAAATATCCACACTAACATGTTTCATTTTCATCAATATTACACCTCTCATTATGGTACTATAATCATCATCACAACTATAACATCAACTCCCTCCCAGTCCACTAAAAGGAGGAGGATGTAGGCAGCACCTACACATGGTAGTGTTGTGCAAATGACAGCCAAACCTACCCTATTTTCCTACACCTTGCACTGAGAAAGAACCCTGTCCAACCCTGGTGAGGTGCTGTATATAACAAGGGGGCGTCGGATCCCTACATGGTGTAAGTATTTCTCTCTCCACATTATACTAACCTATGCCCTCAAAAGCAGCTCCCACAATACCCTGCATGGTTGCCTCAGTGCCTGGTGGGGCCACATAACTAGCATACGACGTCATGGTGGCGTAGAAGATGCCAAACGTAAAACCATTGAGGAGCTCAATGGGAAGGAAGACCCAGGGGTTGACAACGGTATAGTAGATGACGTAGCGGAGGCCGAACACAAATATGACGAGGGACATGCAGTGGATGTGGCCCAGGCGACGGATGAACCAGCCAGACAGGAAGAAGAATGGCAGCTCCCCACCAAAGCACTGCACACCCATGATGAGACCTTCCAGGAGTTTCAAGGCAGGGAAGTGACAGTCCCACGACAACGCCACATCCTCCACCAACATCAACTGTCAACATAAACAGTGACATATTTAGTTACGGCATTTTATAGGCAAGCAAGTGCCGGAGACACATCCTCACATGGTGGAACAATTGTAACGATGCTGCAACACTGCCCAATTACAAAAATGTCCCTCAACATCCTCCCTATCCCCTGGAAGGATAATGGCGATATAAACTGTAGGGGAATGGGAATTTCAGCCTAGTTTATGACAAACTAGTGAGTGATGGATGTAGTATGTACATGAAGATGGGAAATTAATGGCACTGAGATGGGGATGGGGGGGGGGGTGGTGGGGGGGGAGGGGAGATGCTAAAAGGATTAAAACAACAGCTAAGAGTGACCCACCTGGAATGTCCACAGTATGCCTGTTGAGATGCCAACAACAACACAACAGAGTACAAACAGCACAATGCGTGGCTCACACACCAGCCGCACCACTGCACCTGCACCAACACGACCCTTCTCAGTCCCAGTTACCTGTGGGGTACAGTGAATGCTTGAAAACAGACACATGGGCGAGTGTGGAAGGTAGAATGCTCTGAGGTAGACTAAGGAAGACATGGAATGAAGCCTTGTGTGGAGACTTTTGGGACAGGGTATGGCAAGAGCTGCAATCCCAGGTTCATCTCAATGTGAACCCAGTGGATTACAGGCTTAAGTTGTCATCCTGCAGTCCACCATCCTCCCTGTCCCCCCTGTATAACCAGGCTGTGGATAGGACTGGTTATATCAATGCCACATGTAGGTCCCTCTCCAATATCCCCACAGGATAAGGGATGGAGCAGGGAAATGGTTCAAGATCGAACACAAGGATGGCTGCCATTAAGTGAAAAGACTTGCACAAATTAACAAGGCCAATGATTTCTAAATGTAAACATAACACCAACCTATTACTGAATACGAGGGTGACAGGGAAATAGTTTGGAACAAAACTTATCCCTGACTGGATTGGTGAAACTGGGATGCCTTCATGTGGTGGCACCAGTATATAGCTGGGTGATGGAGCTGCCCAGTTAAACAAACATCCATCAATCATCTCTCTATCCCCCAACAGGAGGATGGTGAACTGTGGAGGATCACCTTGGTCTGCATTACCAGGTTCATGTTCAGCTGAGCCTGGGTTTGAAATACTGTACCATACATACTACCATTAACTCTGCCATTACATTTACCACCACAGTTGCCACATATCTGCAGGAGGCCAGAGATCACAAATGTAAATGGACAGTATTTAATTTATATTCTGCTTATATGTAACATCTTTAAAAACACAGGAGTTATAGTGAATTGAATTATTATGTCATCTAATCCTGTGTTGCCCCATTAAGAGCATAGAAGCCTGGGGCTAGGCAAGTAGATCCTGACATTTAAGAAAGAGTGTCCAGCTTCACTCATCCCTGAGTGGCATTACATGAGCAATAAACCCCAACCATCTCTTGGATATAAACCTACACAGACTCAATCCGACTGGAGTGCCTTAATTACCCACTAATCCACCAAGCACCATAATTTGGTTATATGGTTACCACACAGCATAGTAAATGGTTTCCTGGTGTACAGGAAACCATTTGGCTTGTCACTCAGTGTAGAGTCACCCATAAACAGAAGGAAGAGGAAAGACAAAGAAAGAAAGACAGAATAGGAAGGAAGGAAAAAAGGAAAGAAGAGAGGAAACGGCAGTCACTTGAGAACAGCACTACATCAAATGAGTGGTTGGTGAGCACCCCCACCTACCACTAAGAACTATTATATCTGTAAAATAAAGGTTTAGATGATGAGAGAATATAATAAAACCCAGACAGCACAAACCTGCAGTCTAGACGCAGCCAGTAGGTCTAGGAACAGTATGGCCAGACAGAGTACAAACGCTGGTGTGTAGTCCTTCTCTGCTTTACCCCACGATGCGTAGTCTATCAGTGCGCCCGTCACCACCACCAGCAAACCCCAACCAATGGATCCAAACATGCGTTGTTCACCATACTTGCTGGCCTCAGAGCCTGTATGTGGAGGAAATAAAAGAGCCATCATCATCATATTTTTTTCATCAGTATACTAGGTGCTGGAGAGGAGATGCTTCATATAACAGAAGTTGATAGATGGTACAACTAAAGGTGGTGAGGCAAACTAAGTACGGGGCTTCTTCATTTACCAAGCCGGGCAGTACAGACCTGGCATCTATGTAAGTCTTGACGGCTACTACCTGAGAGAGAGCTAATGTGCTGAGCTGGAGAATACCCTAAGCCAGCCACAACAGAATTCCTAACTACTGTACACAATCAGCTATACATTAAGGCACTTACATTAGACTCCAGCAATGGCACTTATAAGCTGATGCCCAGTTAAACAAACGTCCCTCACCTCTCCCCTGTCCCTTGAAAGAAGGGTGATGAATTGCAAAAGAATAACAAGCCTTCAATTTACTGGGTTCATGGTGAGACTGGGGCCATAAAATAACAAGAATTAAAATACCAATGATGATGATGAAAATGCTGATGATAAGGAGAATTCAAGAGGATAATGATAATGCCAGACAACCCATTAACATTAACAAAACAAAAGTATACATAGGTTACTCGTCCCTAACACTGGAAGCATAATAATGTACAAAATTGGTAATGATAATTAGTTACCTAAAAGCTGGAAACAGATGGTGTCAGACATAACAACGCTGATGGCCAGGCCAATCCACGCCACCACCGTTGTTGCCAGGTACACCCAGAACTGTGAGTGGCCCAACAATTCTTCATAGGAGCCTGGGGGCAGGTAGGGAGGAGCATCCAGGTACGTCATGAGCTCCGGAGAGTCACACAGGAGTGAGCAGTTCAGGCTGGATGTGCTCATACATGTGGGGCTCTCAACCTGTGGAGAAATAAAAGGGAAGTAATCATCGTTTCGTTTATAAATGCTCCAATGTGTTTGCATGCTTCGGCCTTGGTCTCCTAATGGCAGCTCTAAATATTGTTCAATATCTGGCAGCCTCCCCATTTAGTCCCTTATCCCTTAGACCTCACCCAAGGTCTTTTTCAGTCTGCCTCTTGCGATCTGCCATATTAAAGGAGAGAGAAGCCTTCATGTGATGGAACTGATGTAACCAGGTTTTTCCACTGCCCAGCTATAAAAATGTCCCTAAACTCCCTCCATATCCCCTAAAAGAATGGAGGACTGCCAGAGAAGGGCAACTCCAGACTGCAGTCCATCAGGTTCCCAAACCAGATGAACCTGAGACTACAAGAATTAATGAAGGAGAACTACTTCGTTTGATATGAATAACTGTACTTGGACACTGGCAATGGTGGTGTTGTGTAGAGGGAAGTATGTGCATCGATCAATTACAGATGCATTTAAGATGTAAAAGTTCATATGGGCGAAACATCTGGTATGATAAAAAAGACCTGGAGATGGGCAATGGTGATGCTGTGCAGACGGAAGTACAAGCAGCAATACAGCCCAGATGCAGGCAAGAGTCTGCATAGGAGAAATGTTTGATGTGGCACGAAGAATCATACCAAGAACCATAACAGCCTAGACATCAGCAACTGTGATGCTGTGCACAGGAAGTACATGTAGATCAATATCAGATGCATCTAAGAAGCAAAAGTTCAAAAACAAGAAACATTTGATATGGTGAAAACAACTGTACCTGAATGTAAGCGATGGTGATGGTGGGTAGACAGAAGTACAAGCAGCAACCAATTACACTACAGATGCAGGCAACATGCAAGACTTTGTACAGGAGAAGCATTTGACACGGTACAAAGAATCATACGAAGAATCCTACCTGAAGATCGGCAATGGTGATACTGTGCAGAGGCAAGTCCGTGCAGCGATCAATTACAGACGCATCGAGGAGGTTGGTGGTGGCTGTGAAATTGACACTGGGGCCAGGACACTTCACACCCCAGTCACTGCATGGGTCATCTCCGATATCTATGTCACACCTCACCTGCAGAAGAGATATTACATTTTTTTCTTGATCTAACTCCTATCATCTAATTTATTTACTTACCTATCACTCTGACAATCACTCAAACAACTACCTAGCTATCTGTAAGTCTATCAATCTCTCTATTAACTAAAATTCTATCAACTTATCCATCTACCTATGTGGCTGTCAGTCACACAACTATCTCCCTATCTATAGTATCGGCAGAAGTACTGTAATAGCAGTAGTAGAGCAATCCCGGTCTGTCTAGTATTCGCAGAAGTACTACAATAGTAGTAGTAACAGAGCAATCCCAGTCTGTATGGACAAGCAAACCCATGAACCACAGGAAAGCATTCATCTCTGTAGGGCTGTCCCATGCAGAAAACCAATATTCCCTTATGGTGGAAAGTGCCTCACCACAGCAGGGCACAGGGTAGAGTGCGGAGGTTTGGTGCCTGGATAGATACAGTACCACATTTACATCTCACCCCAGTTAATGGGGCACCATGGCAGACTCCACACTACCAAGTTATTAGGTTATATGGTTACCACCCAACACTGTAAATGGTTTCAGAGCTTACAGGAAACCATTTGTATTGTCACTCGGTGTAGAGTCACCTTGGGAAGATGTAAGCTGCACTAAAACAAGAGAGTGGAATATTATCACCACCACCTATAACATCTAACTATCTGTAAATTTATCAATCTCTCTGGTTACTATACCTGTATCCAATCAACTTATTTATCTAGCTGCACACCTACCTATCTGTCTGTCAGTCATTCAAGTTGAAGCCTTTACAAACAGAATGAAACAAAACAAGCTCTATTTATAAATCTGTCAACCATACAACTACTTTCCCCCACGCCCACACATACCACACAATTAGTAGTGGTGTTGTCGATGATGGTGTTGATAAAATCATCTTTGCCGCAGCGCTGTGATGAGAAGCAGTGGCTCAGCTTGGATATCTCTGGGGTACAATTCAAACTGACCGAGGCTTCTGGTGTCGGGTTGGGTCTCTGGGGCACCACTGGGGTGAAGTATATGCTGTGTGGGAAGGCAAGGTAATGATGGCTTCGTAATATATTATGGGCTAAATGGATGCACTGGTGGTGTAGCCTTGTCTCATATTACCAGCATAAAACTCCCTCTGAAAAATACACTTAAGATATATACAGTATACACATTTTTTTTCCCCCCCCAACTTGACACCTTTCAGCTTCACACTATGGTGCTGTATGTGTCTGGATATCCCAGCGCCACAAACTACTGTAGTTGTCATCATCATCATCGTCTAATCCTGTGTTGCCTCATCTGGAGCATAGGAGCCCCAGGCAAGGTAAGCTGGTCCTGACATTTAAGATGAGAGTGACCAGCCTCACTCATCCCTGGGAGGCATTACGTGAGCAATAAATCCCAACCACCCTTTGGATCACCCATAGGCAGAAGAAAGAGGAAAGAATGAAGTAAAAAGAGACAGAAGAGGGAGTGTAGAGTCATCTATATGCATAAGGAAGAGGAAAGAATGAAGGAAAAAAGACAGAAGAGGATGGAAGGAAAGAAGGAAGGAAGAGAGGAAAGGGCAGTCACCCAAGAGCAGCACCACACTGAGCGAGTGGATGGTGAGTGCCCCCACGTACCACAAACTAGCCAAATGGAGAAATTATACCCACTTAAGTTGTTGTCATTATCCTCTCTGACAAGGAGAGTATGTTTTCACCCTGTTTGTTTGTTTGTCTGTTTGCAGGAAAACTCAAAAACTAAAAGAGAGAGGACAAATTTGGTGAGTAGATAGTCCATGTCCCAGGGAAAAATCAGCTAACCCTTGGGACCAGTCCAGATCGTATTACAGATTCTGGATCCAGAAAACAATTTTTTGTGAAACCCAAATCAATGATGAGAAAACCTAACCCATTATGAAGTGTGCTTTGGAAATTATGTTGCCCTTGTTAGAGATATGTGCTCCACTGAGTGCCCCTCTAGTTTTTGCTGTTGTAGCCCCAGGTTCATCTGAAAATGTGAACCCAGTAGACTCCAGGCATACCGTAAGTTACCCTTCTTCCACAGTCACCTACCTCCTTTCAAGGGATATGGAGGTCACTGGGGAATCTTTGAGTAACTAGGCAGTCAAGTTACACCAGTGCCACCACAAGAAGGCACCCCTCTCCAGCATCACCCACATATGGAAATGCTGAAATGACCTCTCACAGTATAAAGGTTACACTCTTGTTTCCATTAAACCTTGAGTACAAGGATAATTTCTGACATTCATTTTTTGGTACTGACAGAAGCAGCTCAGACAGACATACTCAGACATAAATGCAAATATGCTTGTTCAAACTTACACTCACCAGATACACAGCATACACCTACACAT
The DNA here is from genome assembly GCA_018397915.1 of Birgus latro. NCBI lineage: Eukaryota > Metazoa > Arthropoda > Malacostraca > Decapoda > Coenobitidae > Birgus > Birgus latro. The sequence continues at coordinate 11,051 of JAGKTI010009392.1, read as the reverse complement.
ACATGCACACAAACACACATGCTCACAAAAATACAGTTCACACATACACAGACAAATAAACAGACACACAAACAAAGAGTCATTGGTAATCCTCACTAAAGATTCTACCTTCATGTGTTAAGTCTCTCTCTGTCTGTCTCTCTCTCTCACCTGAAGAACCCCAGGCCACAGACAGCAATGGCGGTGAGGAACACAGCCCGATGTATGCGCAGCCAATCCGCCAGAGCCCCAGAGGCAGTTTTGGCAAAGAGTCCAATGAAGGGCAGGACAGTGTAGATGAGTCCAATGCCTGCCGGTGAGATGCCCTGCTGCCGTGCGTACACCGGCAGGAAGGGCAGAATTGGGGCCACGCCTAAGAGAGTCAAATGTGATGTTGGTTGAGGTGAGACTGGATTAATCTGGCTTAGAATTAGTTCATCTGTGATTCCACAATTGGCCACTAGGGAGCTTTGGGCTACTAGGGAGGTTTAAATATCAACATTAATAATTTTTGTAGTATTTGCACAAATCGAGTTTAGAACAGAATAACATCACGTGAAAACAGGGCTGACATCAAGTACTTGCTGAACAATGTTATACTTCCACCGTGCCATAAATATGGAAAGTGAGGGAGGAGAAGGCCGAGGATGAGGATGGATGGATGGAGTGGGGAGGTGTATGAGAGCTGGGAGCAGGGCAGTGAAATGGCGGGGGACAGGAAGACATGAGGGCGATTTGTTTGTGGCCACCCCTTACAGGATTAATGTGTCTGGCAATAAATAGATATATGATATAACTGACCATCCATTTTTTTCAGTGTTGGAAAAATTGCTTATTATATTCCTTAATTACCAATAAAGTATAAATAACACTGTTCAGCAAGTACAGTACAGGTACATACTGTTATCAGGCCAAAGCTATTAGCACACACAGTACTATCTATTTTAAACACAATTTAAGCTGATACCATGAAAATTATTAATGTCAATACTTTCAACTTCCTTGTAGTTCAAATCTCTCAAGTGACCAATTCTTGCTTTGACCTCTCTCTCTCTCTCCATACCACTGAGTCTATATAAGTAAACATACAACACCCACCGGCAAAGACGAGGAAATAGTGAGCTTTAATGGGCAGCAGCTTCATGTTGACCTTCATGATGGTCTCGTTACTGCTACCACATTCGCTGCTTCTGTCTCTCCCTCTCTTCTTTAAGGCCAAGTAGCTGATTCTCTCTCTCTCTCCCAATATCCAGGAAGCAGGTCTGGGAATACAGTACAATACAAAATGATATATACAGTACCTTGTATTATCAGTTTCAACAACCAAACTGAAAGTAATGACAGGTTTACGCTGGTTTTGGTTTTGTCTTGTTACCACCGCCACCAGTGCTGCTCCCTCTATCCCCAACAACATAACCTACCCATTACCTGAGACAAAAGGTATATAAATGAGCTCCCAACAAAAATGATGAAAATTTAATTAAATCGATTATGATTCATACCTGTGTACTGTAACTTATTTCTGACATCCAAATTCCATGGAAATAACTACTGTAATATGATACTGAGAGCATAAAGGCTAAGGTTTGCTGACACTGGTAGTAGTGTCCGACTGGGTTCAAACTCCACACCCATTTATCTCACTCTTTCTGGTTGTCACAACAGATTAGCTCGGGTTAAGATGTTACACACACAATAAAAATAATAATAATAATAAAAACCAAAATAAAATAAAAAATCAAGTTCCATTAGGTTAGGTTAGTAGAGGTCAAATGACTGGCGATGGGTTAACCTTACAGTCGGGTCGACCAAAAGACCATCATGAGCAGCCTCCTGGCCAAAAAAAAAAGAAAAGATAGCCTACTGTATATGATTCAGGCCATCAGCCCAACCACTGCAAAGACCACTTATCTCCTGCATATACTTCATCTGAACACTGATATATACTTAGCACAAGCCACAACTGCAATTCTAGTAGCCTACTTTGAACTTTTCTGTTTATATCTCATCTTTTGGTAACAATTTCTGGTCAGTTTTTGGTAGTTCACATCACTCAGTTTTGAAAGAACAAAATGTTTTTTCTGGTTGATTTTAGTGTGATCTAGCTTGAGAATCGCTCATTTTGGAGAAAAGTCTACCAAAGGCTATCTCCAAAACAAGTGAATTCTGACAAAAAAATGAAGCAAAAAACACTCAAATCACATTAAAATAACCAGAAAATCACATTTCTAACCTAACCTTATCTTACCTTAAATGTCATCATCAGTCCCTCAACCGCGACCCTCACAAAACCAGGAAGAGGCTGTTGAGGATCCTGAATCTTTTGATGGTGACATTTAAGGTAAGGTTGTTTTATTTTTGTGTGATCGAGTGTTTTTTTCTTCATTTTTTGTTGGAATTCACTTGTTTTAAACACAGCCTTGGGCAGGCCTAATCTCCAAAATGAGTGATTTCTGACAAAAATGAAGCTCAAATTCATTCATATCACACCAAATTCAACCAGTATTTTTTTTTTTTCAAAATCGATTGATGTGAACTACTGAAATGTTATTTCCAAAAATGTGCGATGGCCTCGCATTCTGTCAAAGTACACCCACTACAAGAGGAAGCCATCATGCAACTGACTGAAGTAAGGGATTTTTTAAATTTGATGCTGTGTAAATGCTGTCAGCAATTTGACTGGCCAGCATTTTGGCCGATTTTTATCTCACCGGCTGTGAGGTCCAAGCATGATCAGTAGTCACATGAGGGCATGTCTCTGCGCAGCCCATGGCAGGGAGATAGAGCTCCATATGTAAGAAACTGAGAGATCCAAGGTAATTATATATAAGATTTTCATGTTAAATATACATTTCTGAAAACAAGTTTACAGTGGAATTGATTCAGATTAATGTGGTTGTCAGGCTTCCAGAAGAGAGTGATTTGAACTACCGAACACTGGCCCAATTCCATCATAAACGACCCCTGACGGTATTAATAACCAACAGAGGGGGAATAATGACCTCAAATACGGAAGGTATGATGTGTGAGTGAGTGGTAATACATCAACAGCAAACACCTCACACCTCAAAAGAACTGAGTTGTTGCTGCAGCTTCTACATATTTACCATTGGATATTTTGCCAGACGCCACAACTGTTATGAAAACTAAAAAAACGTGAACTCCAGTTGTGGCTTCCCTTGAATATTTCCCCTCTATTTCACCAATATATCACGTCTACCTATGCATATGGCTAAGTACGTACTGGCTAGTGACGGTGCTGCTGGCTGGGGTGGTGACTAGGCGTTACTGGATCTATATAAGTGGAATCACACTTTGGTCCACTGCGCCAGCTGTTCTCACACTGCACAACAACATACACCTGGGTTGTATAATGGCACTCATATAACGCAAATCACTCCAACAGGATGCAATTAATAGCATTAACCTGTTCTTAATCCCATGGAAATAGCAATTCAATGATAAGAATGATTAATGGTAGCGTCTGCACGTACTACTACATATACTAGACCTAATTAAATAATGTTGATTTAAAAAAATGCCTGCTAAAGTGGGTGACAACCACCTATAAACACACAGCTCAACTACCCATCCTACACGTTGCTAAGACAAATATACCTGAATTGATATCAAGTCATATGTAACAAACTCAATGAAAAATAAAGAATAATGGAACTTCTCAATATGTGGCTTATTCGTAACATATGTAAGTCCTACCGGTTTTCAATCTGAAAAGAACTCCAAGGGGGAAGTCATCATGAATGGAATAACCAATCTTCGTTTCTCTACATATTTCTCCCGCTGTCTAATCTCATATCAACCTTTGCTTACATAGCCTCACCATTTTTGCTAATACGTTAAAGACTGTCTGTATCCGAATTATCAATTCATTGCCTTCATAAGAAGCAGTCTTTGGCTGAAAAGCACCATACAGCTGAAAAAAATTATATGGCAATAGCCACCGCCAACTAATCCTTTCACTTTCTAAGTATTACAAACAGCCTGAAATGAGGGTCATGAACGAATGCCTTCCACGTCACACTCCTCCCTTAAACTTCGCTCATAAATACCTGTCTGGCCGATCCCTCCATAGTTTCACCCTCATTCCCGTACTTCCATTCTCCCTATACAACCAACCATCTCGGGACAGTTTTTGGCATATCCAAAACCATCACAATGTTCCTTCTCTCACCACCTCCTCCTTTCAAATACTGGTAACTCATTTTCATCACTGGAGTGCTATATTAGAGAAAGGATCACAGTACTTTCATCCAGCAACTATTTTACTTCCATGCCTACCTCCCTACTCCTCACTGGGCTCAGTGAACCTGCATTCTTCCGTGCTGTACTCTTTCACGCACTTCATTCTCTGAACTTCCATCCTTGCTCATCACATTGCCTAAAAGACATATTTTCTGATTACTAACCATGTAATTTCACATACCGTGTGACAACCTCTGCTGCCGCCAAATTACTTACTGGTCGAGGAACACAGGCTAATAGTATAAGGGAATATGGTATGTTGGGAACTATTACCTCTCCTGCCCATGAAGAGGTGCTACTTTTATGTCAAGGGTATTTTAAAGTTATACAAATTATAAGAAATGCTGTGCTGCAGTCTTGGCCTGTGTGAGAATACAAGCAGACTGGAATACACAGTGTTGCAATGGCTGTGTAGGATCTCCCTGAGTAATAACAGAGAACAGTGTGCTGTGAGACTGCACAGGAAATAAGTTGGCTTAGCTTGGACATGCTGAGAGGAGGGAGGACGATGACTGGCAAAAATCACAGGTGTATATGTTGAGGAAAAAATGGCCAGAGGTAGATCAGGGCAGATGTGGGATGATGCCCTACAAGTAAATCACCAGTGATGGACTGAGGAGGGAAATGACTCATGATTGCAACACATGCACGTGTTTGCATGGACGTTTCTATACATTAACCTAAGCGGCCTTTGATAAGGAAGAATCAATTTCCATCACTCTAGTCCATTCAGCTCCACATTTTTACAAATAAAAAATATCTACTACTAGATGTATGTTAGGAGTGGCCTTTGCAGCAATAGGATTAACACAATAAAAGCATAATAAACAGCAAACTAAAACAAATCTACAAGCTAATCAGTTCTAATCTGGAAAAAAACAAAAATTCCAGTCTCTGTCCTCCTTCAATAATCATCTTAATTACCTCATGAATTTCAAAACAATTTTAGCTGTGATCAGTACCTCTTTACCCCTCCTGGTTACTCATTAACTGACTTACCTAATCTGTCTTCTTCATCCCACATTCCTGACCAATTTCCACTCAAAGAGCAGTCTTGATGAATAATCCATTTTGGCAATGAACTGAATAAAACAACTCCATTGACTTACTTTATAAAGGGTTAATCATGCTTCATGCTATTCTTCTCCTTTCAGCATAGTTAAAAAATGCTCATCTTTCTTCCAGCTGTCATAACCACGCAGGTTTAAAGCACTGTTCAAAATCAGTTCAACACTATCTGCCTCCAGCGGTTGGGTCGGTAGCCTTGTCTACCAAACCTTTTGACCCTAGTTTCATTCCACTCGCAGTTTTTCCATGTGTTCTAAACATTAGAACCCTCAGTGACATACAAACTCTCACTCACAAACACAACACAATTTCCAGGTGCATTTTTACACCCTACATTCCAGAAACCTGATACTGATACCCATAAGCACTGGGTGGGTTGAATCAGCTCCAGAGATAAGTGATGTTCCTTGGCCATACACATCAGCTGCTCTTCTTCACTCACAAAACATGGGTTGAACATGTACAGCTGGCAGCCTGTCTGGTACATGCAAGCTGGATGTTACAATACAGTACCTATGCAACAGTACTCATGGCCCACAATTGGTAGGCAATAGGTTTACGAGCCACTGCAGTCATGCAGGAATACAGAATTAAATTCTGTCGTTGTAGTCTCTTTACACATCTTCATAGGTCAAATTTCACAAAAGTGTTTTACAATTCTGCTGCTGTCAGTGAATACTGATATTATCCAACATCAATGACAGATGACACAGCTGAAGGAAAAACTGCTCCAACGGCAGATACTAATACTACAGTTATAGCCCCCTCCCCAAAGCAAAGGATACAGAGAATCCAGGTTAGCACAGAAGTTTGTATTTCCCTATTCTTTAACGGTTGGACTTGGCCACACGCTCCAGTTCATCCTTCTTCTTGATCGCGTAGCTGTTGGAGGAGCCCTGTGGGGAGGAAGTGGAGGGAAGGTCAGATGGGGCACCATGATATCTAACTAAACATCCTCTTGATTTCACTATACTCTAAATGATTGGGTGTTCAGAATCAAGAACCATGAAAGGGAAAACAAAGGGGAAATATTAGGTACCAAGGGAAATATGTACAAGAAATACGGAGTGCTAAGTGAAAGGCAATTAATCTTTCCACTCACATCCATGCTTCTAAAGATATGGGCTGATTACAACTAAAATCATCTCCCAACCTAAGTTCCTTCAATCAAGTGGGATTCTTACAGGTAAAGGACAGAGAACAGAAATTCAAATACCCCGAGAAATTTACCATAAATCCAAATACTCTTCAATCAGGTCTTTAAAATTCTGTGATGCATTTATTTATTTTTTAAGGGTCAAATTCTAAGTGGCTCTGAAGATTCTGTAACACCTCTACCTTAGCAACTCCACAATGTCCTCTTATGTAATTAAAAGATATAAATAACAAACAAAAATGTTTAGGTGTAATAAGCAAAATAAATCACAAGGGAAGAGGTGATATGAAGCCTCCTATGCCACATATGGCCTATTTCAAATTTAAATTACACTTGGCCACAACTTCCACCTTCCACACTTGCCCACACTCCCCCACTCTAACTCCCACATCTGTACTAGTAACTATAAATCTAACGTCAAATGAATTGTAAAGCATCCACACCTCTCTCCCACCTAAAGATGGGATGAAGTACGGTCTAGACCGTCAGAAAGACTGGATGCAATGAACTGACAAAAAATTCGTCCAACTGGATGAGCCACACACTCATAACTCACTATTCAAGCCCCTAGAATCCTGACTCCACTTCACAATAATGCATATCCACACTGCCTATCTGTTATACAAGACAGCCATATACATATATTAGATTCTTGTCTGCTCTTATTCTTCGTTGATTGGATGATGATGATGACGATGATGGTGGCGTCATCTTTTGCCTTGATGTCCGATGGTGTATGGCCCCGACAGTCACGCCGTCAGTTTTCTATTTTGTTAATCAACCAGCCATATATCATAATGACCCACCTTAGCAGCGTTGATGAGCTCGTCAGCCAGGCACTCAGCGATGGTCTTGATGTTGCGGAAGGCAGCCTCACGTGCCCCAGTGGTCAGCAGCCAGATGGCCTACAGGACACGCAAAATTAAACATTTTAGCTTATTTAGCACCAGAGGTCCCCCCTAAGCTACGTGCCGTTGCACTAGCTTTGAGGTATAAGGAGTGAGGGGGGGGCACACTAGTTCACAAAGCAGTCACGCCCACAGATTCTTAGCAGAATGGAATGTAAGGTCCTGTAATTTTCCGTAACTTATGAGGCATGTGACAATAACAAAGCCTGGCTGGCCTTTCTATATCATTGCTAACTTTACTCTGTAATTTGGGATTCAGGCCAAACCTATCTAAAAACCACAGCATTTCATACATGACTGAAAATTCTGGGTCTTCTAAGTCATGATTATCCTAACACTAATTCACACTTATAAACAGCATGGATAGCAAACAAACAGCATGAAAGTAATACAACTACCAACAGTGATCATTCCAGTTCCAACAATCATCATACACTCATCTCCAACACCTTGCATTCTCAACAGAATTAACACCAGGCTACTCCCTCTCTCTCTAACCAATACATTGGTCCAATCTCTCCTTCACTGTACGGAGATTACTGTCAAACATCACTCCCTGGGCCACAAGACCCTGATGACGTTCGCGATGTCTCCCGTTACTCTGGCACACTTTCGACACCACAACAACATGATGGCTGATGTGGCTCTAATAAGGTGCATACAATCAGCCCTTATTGCTAAATATGGGATGACTTCTATAATATTTATTTCTATAATACCTAACTTTCATAAACATCTGTATTTTACAATGGAGAAAACTGGCAATGAAACTTTAACTTGTAACTTTCCTTTAAATTTCTTAGGACTTACTCAGACATCAGTACCAAAACTTGTTACACCTGCTTTACTCTTCCTGACATTAGAAGCTTTAATTCAACTCTGAAGGACCCCCCATAGTAGAACAGTAATAGTGGTAGCTGTAACTCCAGGCACACAGGCTGTATGTGAACCCGGTGGAGTACAGGCCAAAGCTGCCCTGCTTCTGCAGTCCACTATCCTCTCTTGGGGGGACAAGAGGGGAACTGAGAGTTGTTGTATAACTGGGCAGCTGCTCCATCCAGTCATACTGGTACTACCACATGAATGTGTCCCTCAGGACTCTCTCAGGGTAAAGTAGTTAAGAGGGCAATATCTACTCCATTCAATAATGTAAATCAATCAATTAAAAGTTAAGCCAATGAAAATAGTCTGACATAAGCAAATCAAAGTCACTCCCGAGTGAAATCTTTGTACCTGGTTGACACGGCGGAGAGGTGAAACATCAACAGCCTGTCTCCTGACAGTACCGGCACGACCGATGCGAGTGGAGTCCTCACGGGGGCCAGAGTTGATGATTGCATTAACAACAACCTGCACAGGGTTCTGGGGACAGGGAAATACAGTATATTATCATCATCATCATCATCATCATTTACACCTCCTTTCCCATCCTAGGGCAGGGTGAGGAGTAGTAACGTCCAGATGGCCCAAGTTTGTCCAATCCAATGGACCATGCTTCCATTCACTCATCATTCAGAACCTTGGAATCCTGGCTCTAAATCTTTCATTCTGTAGCTTCACTTAAATGCATCAGACAGTCAAGGTTACACACAGCATTAAAATACCTCTTCAATATGAGAACACTTTCCGACAGTCTGGCAGCACCGGCAATTAAATATAAACGACATCATGCGGATTCAAGAGGGTTAAGGTTTTTTTCTCAGTTTACCATTTAGACATACAGTTATAATTCATACCAGTAATTATTCTCACACGTCTTTTTTTAGTCTTCCATACGTGTCATTCAGACGTTTTTGTTTTACTCTTGCTACATCTGGATGATTTTTTTTTTTATTGCTTAGGAAAATCTCAAACTAACCGGTTCATGAAGGCTATTACCTAACCCCTCAAGCCCAATGTCTCTCCTGAGAAGACTATAACCTGAAGGTACTGAGCAATAAGAAAATGATAATGAGTGACTAACCCTTCCCTAAAAATAAATAACTATAAAACAAATAATTTAATAACCAATAAGTACAGTACCAACATGAAAAGAATACAAGCAATCTTTGTTATAAGTAGCCTTTCTAAAATACGTTTTTGATTTCAAGTCTTCCGTACATTGGACCATAACTACCTTTCTAATGCCACCAATGAAACTATTACACCAATTCCCACAAAATACAGTCCAATTACAACCAAAACAACAGTATATCATAGAACCAAACCCTTTACTTATGACAAGGGGTGTCTGTGCTAGTGTTTGTAAGTGTATTAAATGTACGGAACAATCAAGAAGCACCACTTTCAGGTTAAGTGATGCTCGTGTGTAATGTCCTGCTTACTCTTGCACTTTTTAAGAATCACAACATCATGGCAGTGATGTTGGAGCTCGATGAAGTGCTATCTTTTTCATATAAACATTGAAACTTGCTATAATTCTCTCTCTATTACCATGTGGCATCTCCCATATAGACTAGCTATTTCAATATGTCTTGAGATTACAGACTCTAGTGCATCTCTCTCTCTCTCAATATCTGTTATGCACATCACTGTAGTATTAAGTATACGTACACATATATACGCAGCAGCTAAGTATTCACCATCAAGATCATTGTTATCAATCGTAACTCTTTCCCCACCCTTGTACAATACTAGTCACCTACCTCACCAGTCAAGAGGTGGATGATCTCAAACGAGTGCTTGACGATGCGGACGGCTAGCAGTTTCTTGCCGTTGTTGCGTCCGTGCATCATGAGGGAGTTGGTGAGGCGCTCAACGATGGGGCACTGGGCCTTGCGGAACCTCTTGGCGGCATACCGACCCGCTGAGTGTGGCAGGTACTTGGCATAGTATTTCTTGACGGCAATGTAATCCTGGAAAACAGTATCTATTAACCCTCTTAGGTAATTATTGAGTCTAAGACAGAATGCAAAAACAGGTTATGCAAAATGGAGCTGGGCAAAAACTGTAAAAAATATTATGCTAATATTTTTAATATTGACCCAGTACACATCCTCCTCATATCCATAAATTTAAAAAACAATACAAAGAAACCTTGAATTATAATCCTAACCAACACTAAAACACAAAAAGGTGTTTTTTATGATGAGTTTTCTGTAAAATGAACATAAAGTACTTATGGATACTACAGTACCTCTGTATGTTAAGGAGAACAATGCTGACAGGGTTTTAATAATAATAATAATAATAATAATAATAATAATAACAAAAATAATAATAATGATAGTAATATAGGTTGGCAATCACACCATTCCTGCTATCTTGTAGGGCTACAACTGTCGTGCCACCGGGGTGGTGAGATCCTGGTGACAATGGCAGTGTTTCCCGTTACTCTGGCACACTTTCAGACACCACGACAATATCAACACTGCTGTGGTTTCCCTTATAAGGTGCGGGTCGTTATAAAGAACCCATGTATTACGTGTTTATCTGTGGTGAGCTTTACAGGATGTCCTAGGATATGGGTGAGAAACATGATGACATTAATCAAGAAAATCTTGACTGAAGCCACTGAGCCTGACACTGAGACCCCTTGACAAACAGCTGGATCTATTTTAATCTGATTAAGCTGTTTGGAGATTGTGAGAATGAAATACAGTACATCATGCTCAGGGTACAGTAGTTAAAAATAATAATAATAATAATAATAATAATAATAATAATAATAATAATAA